>JACDRQ010001095.1:328-10372 GCA_013841215.1 Hycleus cichorii
TTTTCTGCTCTGTACACCTTAGACAATGCTACAGATAGAGAACGACCAAATTATTTAAAGCAAAAAAAATAACTGACTTTTTTTAATACATATTTCTAGTTTAAGGATATTTTAAAATGATTTTGATTTTTTATACATGTACAGTACATGTACATGTTACGTAACGTTTGATTTGAGAATAAATATATTCTTTACATATATAACTTGAATTTTGATTTATTTCACCTCTTCAACTCACAATTAGACAGAATAAATATTATTATCCTCTACAAGTCAAATATTTTCTTACAAAATCCGTTCAAGTCGAAATTCTCCATAAGTCGAAAACTCTATAACTCGAATTTTTTGATGTGTCCCTGGAAGTTCGAGTTACAGAGGTTCCACTGTATAAATAGAAACTTAGATTTATAGAAACCATAATTTTTGATTAATAATAAATGCAACAAGTAATTGCCAATCTATCCTTATTATTTTATTTATTTTTGCAAGACCGGTTTCGAGCCTAGCGGCTCATCATCAGTTGCTTTGTAATTAATTTAAATCTGAACGACAAAAATTAAGCGTTTCTTTTCACAGAAACTCTCCGAATGTACTTTTTAACAACCTTCTTAGATCGTACGGCTGTCGATGATTATTTAATTGAAGAAACGGGATTGAAAATTGAAAAAGGCACGGCTATTATGATACCAGTTTGTGCTCTACATTACGATCCGGAATATTTTTTAAATCCTCACAAATACGATCCGGAACGCTTCAGTGATGAAAATAAACAGAAAATTATCCCTTATATTTATCTACCGTTTGGTGGTTACTTTATCATTATAAAATTGATTAAATTTATAAAATTTGTTTAAATTCAGGTAAACGTTTTGGTTTATTATCAGTCAAAGTGGCTCTAGTTCACGCTATTAAAGATTCTGAATTTGCTGTGACATCCGTCGAAATTTGCTTCCACATCGGTCTTATTGGATGTTACAGATAAAATTCCATTAAAAGTCGCAACTCTATAGTTTTTAAACAATGGCTTGAAACTTTATAAGTAAATTTTTGCTAAACAAACTTAGATTTATGGAATATTGGGTATTGTTAGTTGCTTATAATTAAAACAGTAGATATATTGGGATTGGAATTTTCTGAATAAATAAAATAAACTCAATTTGATAGTTTTGATACCCTTTTGTGAAGAATTGAAGAATTTTTAACTTCCCCGACCAGAGGGTGGTGAAGTTATTAGTTTCGGACCAAAATTTTGAATTCGACATTTCACCAGATCTTTACGTTTTGAGGTCCCCTGGACACGTTTCTGAAGTTTTTAGATTGATATGTGTGCGTGCGTGCGCGCGCGTGTGTGTGTGTGTGTGTGTGTGTGTGTGTGTGTGTGTGTGTGTGTGTGTGCGTGTGTGCGTGTGTGTGTGTGTGCGTGCGTCTGTCGGTTCTCCAACGATTACCCAAAAACAGCTTAACCGATTGAGTTCAAATTTGGTCAACACAAACTATTTGGTGGCCGTTCGAGTTGATTAGTTTTTGGTGCCAATCGGACCACAAGGGTGCAAGGGGGAATAGGTTGATTGAAAAAAACTTAAGATAACATATTAATTTGAAATCACCAATCGAAAGGGCATGTGCTTTTACGTCTGAATCGATACCCATCATGTGCGATGTTCTTTTCTTTTTTTTAAATAAGGGCACAAAATTGGCAAAATAGTGTAGTCAACCAATTCAAATTTGCCGCCTTCTATAAGGGATCAGTTGCCATAGAAAAGAGTTGTTGTTTTATAGAGAGATACATATCCTATTCACGATTCAATTGCGAAATTTTGAAATGACAGTTTAGAAGGTTATCCAACATAATTTTTGAAGCGTAGCAAAATTTATAACGGTAGTTTATAAAGACAGAATGATATCTACTGTTGGTATCACTGAAGGCATAAAAACCTACGCATTTGTTTACATTCTACTGTCATTTTTGAAACATAACCTCAGAATATTTGTTTTCAAGCGGTTTTTTGAATGGGTTTTGTGTTTCGGTTAGTTCTAGTTTTGGTTGACGAGGTGCTGGTTCCTCATTGAATTTTTCGGTGGTTGTGAGATAGCCACAGCTCTTGATTCCCGATTTTGATTTTTATAGTAAATCAGTTTTTTTTTTAATTTGGACTCGTGCATTAATTGTCGACCTCTGACACTTGTTTTTAATAGACTATTCTAATTCATGATTAACTATGCGGAATGTGTCGGGGAAGTTATTAGGCCGGTTCTTAGATTCGGCCGCTTTCAATTTTTTTTTGCTATCTAGGGAATGTAGTGTTACGAACTCTAACATATGCGATGCGTTGTTGCCAACTTTAATCTTAATACACCCCTTTAACGCTACATTTCCTTTATCCTATAATTTAACAATTTAATATCCTTAATGAGTCTCTATGTTTACAAAATAAGTCTTTGGATAAAGCTTTCGTTAGTATGTCAGCTTTCTGTTCTGAAGTCGGTATATACTTAATCATAATATCACCTTTTTGAACTGAGTCTCTTATAAAGTGGTGTCTTATATCTATATGTTTGACTCTTTTACCATCCTTATTCTTTGCAATGTGAATGCATAAATTAATACGAATTTACAATTAAGTTTAAGATCATTCAATTCTCCCTTAAACCGTAAAGATTCAGTAACTAGAGAGCTAAGAGCCATATATTCGGCTTCTGCCGTCGAAAGAGGAACAATTCTCTGCTTTCTAGTTGCCCACGTTACAATGTTACCATATAATGACAAACAGAGTCCTGAAATACTTTTCCTGTCAATACAATCAGCAGCCCAATCTGAATCAGCATAACCAATTATATTTTATTCTTGTTCATCAATTCGATAGATTCAACCTAAATTCTTCGTATGTTGTAAGTATCTCAAGATTCTCTTAAGATGATTCCAATGATTGTCATTTGCATAATCCTGAAATCTACTAAAGAAATTAACAACAAAACATAAATCGGGTCTACTTTCTATTACTAAGCAACCTATCAGTTCTCTATAACGATATTTGGTGAATAATTCAGAATTTGTTTCTTTAGTTAATTTCAAGCCTTTCTCGATTGGGGTGGCTACACCCTTACAGTTTCGTATATTAAATCTGTTCAACAATTTTTCAATAAATAATTTCTGATGAATTTTTATTACATTGTTTTTTTCATCCCTATCTATTTCTAACCCTACATATGTCTTTATAGGTCCTATACACATTATCTCGGAATTTGCTTTTAATTGATCTTTAAATTTGTTAATTTTATCTTTATCATGATTAAAAATTAGAATGTCGTCCACGTATAAAAATACATAAAATTTCGAATCATTTTTGACATACAGACATGTATCATAAGCTGAACATTCAAAATTATTTTCTAACATGAACTTATGAAAGATTTCATTCCAATATCTATGTTTTAATCCATACAACGATTTGTTTAATTTATACACGTTGCTTGTTTCAGTTTCTTCTGGCGGATACATGTAGATTTCTTCTTTCAAATCGGCATGAAGGAAAGCTGTCTTCACATCTAGTTGTTTTCTTTGTCAGCTAGTACTAGCAGTATTCTCAATGTAGGAAGTTTTCTAACAGGTGCATAAATGTCGTTCCAATTTGATGTTTTGTAACCTTTTGCTACTAATCTCGTTTTGAATGCATTTTCATCTTTTCTTTTGAAGATCCATCGACTGTGAATTATTGTCTTTCCATCAGGTTTATCAGCAATTGATCAAGTTTCATGTTTCTTATGAGATTTTAATTCTTCTCCCATCGCTTTTAACCGTTGTTCTTTCTCTTCGGGCTCTAAGGCTTCTTTCTTGGTTGTCGGTTCACCTTTTATGATTTTGTCGATGTTATTTGCGACGAATTCACATTCATAGTCTTCTAGGTATATCGGTCTTCTTATATTTTTTTTGTCTTCCATTTTGTTCTGTATTTTCGTTCATTTCGTTTTGACTTTTATCTGATGTTATATCTTCTGTTTTCTGTTCTGCTTGATGTTGTGGTTCTTCTGAAGTTATTATTTCTGAATTTACCATTATTATTTCTTTTGGTTTCTCTTCGTTGAATACAACATTCCGTTCTTCGGGATTCCATTATCTATAACCATTATTGCAATAACCAACCATGTGTAGTTTTCTTGATTTTTCTGATAATTTCATTTCTCTGTGTTATTTGTTTATGTACGTGTGTGATTCAGAACCAACTATTCTAAGTTGATCATATTTCGGTGTTTCTCCATACCACAGCTCGGCTGGTATTATCTTATTGACAGTGGGTAATCTGTTTATTATGTAGGTTGCCGTGTACACTGCTTCTCCCCACATATCTTTGTTAAAATTTGTATCAGCTATCAAAGTTCTAGCCTTTTCTATTAAAGTTCTATTTAATCTCTCAGCTTTGCCGTTTTTTTTGGTGGTTTCAATTTGTATGCCCTTCTTATTACAGGATTCGTTGAATGCATTATTTATGTATTCAGTACCATTGTCACAGCGGAATCTTGAAATTTTGGTACTAAACTTGACTTCTACCATTTCAGTGTACTTTCTGAAATAATTGAGTACTTCTGTTTTGCTACTTAACAGGTAAACTGTAGCAAAATGATTATAGTCATCCAGGAACGTTAGGATGTACCTTTTCCTGTCGTGAGTAACAGGATTTATTGGACCACTTAGATCTGAATGAATCATTTCTAATACCCTTTTCGTTTTTGGATGTTCTTTGTTAAATGGTTGTCTTGTTTGACGTCCCTTTATACATGGTTCACACAGTATTTCTGTTTCTGAAGTTCCATATTGAACCAAATTTCTTTTCTTTAATTCTTTTAACTTTTCCGATGACGTGTGCCCAAGTCTTTTGTGCCATAGTTGATCTTTAACTGGTATTGAATATGATTTATGGGCTGTTGTCTTTTTCGTGTTGAATGTCAACAGATATAAATTATTTCTTTCTTTCTCCTTTCTTAATTAATTCTTTATTTTTATAAATGTTTATTTTATTGTCATAGAACGTAACTGAGAAACCTTCTTGTTCTATTTTGCTTATCGATAGTAAATTATTTCTTAATTCAGGAACAAGCAGAACGTTTTCTAATTTACGGTCTTCTGCTATTATATTTCCAATTTTTGTCGCTAACAATTTTTGCAATATTTATTCTTATTGGGTTTTCTAGAGTTACACTTTGACAAAAATATTTATCGGTATTTATTAAGTGATCAGAGGCGCCTGAATCTGCATAGAGATATATCGACTCACCCTCATTGTCGTTGGTTGTTGAATTTGTTCCGGCCATGAAACACTTCATTCTCATTCTGTGGTGCGGTATTATTTGCTTCTTTGTTTCTGTTTCTTGGTTTCTTGTATCTGCATTCTGACTTCTTGAGACTGTTATTTCCACAATTATAACATTCAAATTTGAATTTTGTTTACTGTGGGTATTGTCGATTTTCATTCTTTATCGTGTTGTTAAAAAATGCCTGTGTTTTAGAACTTTCATTCATCTCTAATTCTTTTCGTTTTATTTCTTCTTGTAACAATCTGTTTTTAACCAATTCCAGCGTTAACTCACTACTTATTGTTTCTACAATTGTTACTACATTATCGTACGATTGTGGCATTGATAATAATTAAGCTTAGGGATCGTGTTCCCCCCTTTAGATGCCGCGCGACAATCGTTTACGTACATCATAGACGTACGTGACTTTCGATTCTTACTGTAATTTCAATTATTAAAACGATAGACCGATTCTCGAACATTGTTGTGTTCGTGCAAGTACATGAACCCACTCGCTCCGCTTATGAAAATCCAGTAAGAGAGGGGCAAAAATCAGCTACAGTGAACCGCTTGTTTATTGTTTGTGACGTCGCCCGTTCATTTCATCAACTACGCTGAATGATTATAGCGGTCCAACAGTAACGAATAGAGGGGTTATTCGTATACGGTATCGAGTTGTCGATCGCTAACTTGCAATAGAGTTTGGAGAAGTCACGTGTTTGCCCCAAATTCGGGGCAAAATCCCGCTGCTAGGTCATGATTCTATATTCCATCTTGTCGTACTTTATTTTTCTCTTCTTATTAATTTTGACAGATGATGTAGATTTTATATGACAAATTGTCACAATTACAGATTATGCATTATCGATATCATTACTCATACTTTAGTAACAGATCTGAAAAATAGATTCATAGTGCGAAAGAGTGCACTTTTCTGTCCCAGATTGCAAAAGTAGTTTTCCGCACGCTGAAGGTCCAATTAGAAACGAACTGCCATCTTATAAGAAACGTCACAATCTACAGCAATACAGAGTTTTGCACATGCGAAAAAATCCTGCATCTAACTCATGTGGAAACGGCCTTTGTGAAACTCGTGTGAATGAAATACTCGCTAACGCTCGTAACGTACACACTTGTTTCACAAAGGCCTCGCTTTCGCTCTTGAGAGATAAAAGACAATTAACTATCAAAAATCGAATTTTAAAACTTTAGAAATTTCTCTTACTTTGTGAAACATTTGAAAAAGACACATAAAATTCATTCTCGGAATTTAGTGCAGGCCACAAACTTTCATGGTTAATGATTTTGTCATGTCAAACAAATCAGTTGCTTGTACGGCAAAATCTATATGGCAAAGTTTTTTAGAATCCCACACCGCCGTGGAAAAACTTTTTGTGCATGTGACAATAAAAGTTCATCAATTTAACTAAATAATTAATTTACAATTTTTTGTAGCAGGGTGGCTTAAGATGACTTTGTACATTGTATATTTACATTGATTTTGTCTATTTTTCTCTATTTTATTCCGGTACAAATATTTATCGGATAGAAAAAAATTGTAATTAATTAGATAAAGAAACTAAAAAAAAATGTGTGAAGAATCCTTGAGTCATTCTAACAATAAGTCATTTGATGTGTGATACTCGTTTTTGAAGTATTTTTTGACCAACTTCCAGATGAACTACAATGTTCAAATGTTCAAAATAATGTTCCAATTGCTCGTCAACAGCTACCATGGGAGCTAAATAGCACAGTTATAAATATCCGATGAACTGGAATTTCTTCAACATGGATTATATCCAATGATTTGTAATTGATATAAAATTTAAAAATTGTAACGCTCAATTTAATAAATTTTTATAATGTTCAATGGATCGGATATTAGCCTACACGACAAAATTCATTTCCGAGGATATTTTCCAAATCGTCCAACAATAAATGGTGGCTGTCAAAAGAACTAGGGATTTTTACCATGAAATAGGCTAGATATCAATTGTGCTTCCCTAATTTCGTGCCTATGGCAAAAGTTTAAATTTAGTCTGCTTTTTCTCAAGTACTTATTTGTTCTAACAGAATTAATTTTGGTTACCTATCGTAGCATTCCTCTTAATTTTGGAGTAAAACGTTATCCATTGACGTACTAATTGAAAGATGACTGAAGATATGCTCAAATAGATTGTCAATCTCTAGTGTTGTCATTGTAAAAAATCTACCAAACTTTATAGAATACAACTGTATATCTATGAGTGACGCCATAAAATGAAATCCTTAATTCATCTAAGCTACGTTAAAATGCCCTTTTTATAGTGGTTGTAGTAAAAATAATTTCCTTTTTTTATTTTGCACGTCTTTACTGCTGTTTTTTAAGGAGAAGGTGGAATAAATTCTAGAAAATTAGGGAATTTTGTAGTAGTCGCCATTACTCATATAACAACTCGAAATTCAATTTACAATTCAACTGCTCAAACGCTGCTGAAATTAACAAATTTTAGAAAACAAGGTACACTATAACTGTGCGTTAACAGACATTGCGTTAAGACATTGTTTGGTTGCCTTAAAATGCTATTGCAAACGCAAAATTGAAGAAAATCCTTATTACATATTCATTTTTCGTAAACAGAGCAAAAAATTCGAAAGTATCCATATAGGTTGGATCGTTCAAAAGGATAGGTACTCATAATTTAAAAACTAATCCTCTTACTTGATCGTTTCAAAAAGTATTTTGAGAGCTAGTAGTGGAGTCCACAGAGAACATTTCAGCCTAATTTGGACCTCCTGGCAGATTACAAAGATAGTCAAAAAACGCTCCTTTTGGGACAATGTTGCTATTTTATCTCAATACAAACCAATAAACAAAAACAACTTAAAAAAATCTAAGAAGTTTATTTAGTCGTTTTATGTGCATAGTTGATTGGCAGAAATTGCGATAGTGTACAAAAAAGTGTTTTTTGAGCAACTTTCTAACGAGCTACGATATCAATTTTTGCTAAATGTTTCCTGAAATCTACCCTACAAATTCTCAAGATAATTGTCGAATTATTCACCCTGTAATAGAGCATGCCACTAAGTTTTGTACTAAATATGAGCCCCACGCCAAATATGCCTCGCACAAGTTAGCCCTCAATTTACCTTCGAATGAATGAATTAATACCTATATTTATTTTCATCTACCCTGATTCTCGTGACGCAAATCATTTGAAATGAAACATGAAACCTCAATCAATTCACAAAAAAATTACCTTATTTTATGAATTTTAAACAAAACAATTTAAAATATTGTCAGTTTTACATTTACTGTAATTTATGGGATACGATCCAAGCTTAAAGAAATTTCGGTTCACTGCATTTTAACTATAAGTTGTACTTTAAACGATTGAACGATAATTTTTATTTTTTCCTATCTACACTGTTAATTAACACGTCCAGCCCGGCGTAGACCACCAGGTGGTCCACAGGCATTCCATTCATCTGGCAACGTGAACCACACAGTGGTCCACACCTAGTTTGCTCCGTCTGCCGGTGTAAACCACCGGTGGTCCACACATCGTTTGCTATTAGATAGTGAAACAAACAAGCGCCGTCAGACGAATAAACAACTGATAATCTCGAACCCTCCGATCATACGGACTTTGATAAAGTGCGCCGGGATGAACGTGTTAAACTTAAAAATGAACATTCTTTTTTCAACCTCTTTTAATTTTTCAATTCTTTTTCAACTTTATTTTCGAAGGACATATTTTCTTCACGATTAATTTGAGAATTAGTCTTATCACATAAATAACAGTTGCTAAAATTGCGAATAATGCTGCAAAAATATCCAACAAGTAATACTGATACCATGGTAACTCCATTGCAACTTCATTTCGTAAATGTTTAGCACCATTGTGACGTAAAACGTATTCAATCCACCATACAGCCTTATCAATATTGGAACCGGGTTGGTCTTTTGACAATTCAGCTATTTCGATCATTTTTGCTTTATATCTGCAAATAGAAACAACTCAGCACTAAACCTAAGGTGCTAAATATAGTCGAATGCTTACTTTTCATTACTGATAACCTCTTCGATAGTCTCCTGTAATATATTTTCGTTTAATTTGTCTTTATCAACAACTAAACCAACGCCACGTCTCATCATTTTGTCACCGTTCGATTTTTGATCCCATAAAAATGGCACAATTACAAGCGGTACGTTCATGAAGATTGCCTCTTCCATCGATTGTAGACCACCTTGGGTGATGAATAATTTGACATTTGGATGTCCTAGAGTTAAACACATCAATTGAACACGTTTCAAATGATATTTACGTAAAGAATCTATACTTAAGACGTCTTGTTGTGGTGCCCATTTGACGATTTTGACATTTTTAGGTAGATTTGGTATATCGATATTGAATTTCCATAAGACTCGATACGGTAATTTTTGGAAAGAATTCAAGAAAATTTGACGCATTTCTGGATTAACGCTGTACTCATTAACGTTAGTACCTAAACTGAAATAGATTAAACCATTCTTGGCACCATCGAGAAATTCTGCTAGGTCCTATTTAGAAATCAATGCAATATTCACGAAACTGATAATTGATCACTTTGAACAATGTCCGATGTATTGAATATAAAACTGATTTACAAAATTGGGCTATATTTTTTGGAATTTACGAAAATTGGTGAACAACTTAAAAAGGTAGTGACGCTCAGTTTTGGAGAATTCTTCGAATTGTTTAAATTTCTCGAAAAATGTTACAGATTCCTGTA
>JACDRQ010001096.1:0-10366 GCA_013841215.1 Hycleus cichorii
CATGTATGACCATGAAGGCACCACGAGAAAACACCATCCATTCTTTAATTATTTAAATCATTTGGAGACAAATCGTCGGGAGAAAACAGTCCATCCATGCACCAATATATAACAATTTAGATTACAAAAGCAGCACCAGTAACTGCAGTCATAAAGTTATAAAATTAATAGTTATAATCATAAAAACCAGATAAGAAGATAAGCTATTGGTGCGAATTGTTATTAAGGATTATCAAAGATTATTCTCAGACCATAGCGCTGAACAAGCGTTGGATCATACATCCACCGCGAAGAATAGTTGAAAGGACCGGATCTTTTAACTTTATTAGTGAACTCATTGAATTCAAAGGAGTTAAAATAAAGTAGACTATTAGTTTACCGAAAGACACCTTCAATGGTTGCTGGTATACCAGGAAAATTCTCATGTAGTGTCCAGTAAGACTGAAAAATTATTTATTTATAACCCGAACAATTTTTTTTATAAAATACATACAAATGATGATTAACTGCCAATAACGTATTGAGATTTTTTAAATGACATAAATCTAATTTATTTACGTCTTTAGGTGAGTATAAAGGTAAATGTTTTGATATTTTCTTCGTTGTTATTGTTGTTGTTATTGTTAGTGGAGTAAGTGGTATTCGCCATTCTGTTGTTCTAGTTGTTGTTATTGACGCAGTAAAACCCTGGTTGTTAGATTCAGAACGATTTTTCGAACCATACAAGTTAGTTATTGCTAATTTATCATCTTGTGAAAATTGAAAATTATTTTCATCATTTTGGCCAATATAAAATGGAAACATTATTGAACTGTTATCATCAGAATGTTCCAATCCTAACGTATGTCCAATTTCATGTATAATTACATACAAAATACTTTTCGAATAAACATCATCAGACGAATAAAAATTCCACTGCTTGTCACGATCAATATGAATTTCTGTTATATTATCATATAATGGATCTGGATAGGTAGCATGTGCTAGAACTCCTCCAGGTCAATCTAGCTCAATACCATTTTTCTTATACAAATGTCCAATTTGTTTTTGAGCNAATTCGATGTAACAAACGCGCACTGTCTACCAATATGGCGGGTTATCTTGCTTGATAATAGACGAACAAAGAGACTGGATTTTCATTCCATTTTTTTCGAAAAATGAACACTTTTTACAAACATAATAGGCCAATCGGAAACAGGACAAAATTATCTACCTAACCGTATGTATTTCAAAGTATTATAGTTAATTTTAATAAGTGAAAACAAAGCTGGAAAAACCAGTTGGTTTTTCTGCGATAACTCGGGCAATTTTCAAAATATCAAAAAAAGCTTTCTATACTGCCCTCCGCCTTTGTATCAGCTTTCGAAAGAGGGGTTGATCAATGCTGTAAAACAGTATAAGAATTTTTGCAAAGGAATCAAAATTGGCGAAGTTATAAAAGAAAATGTAAGAAATTGTACAAAAATACGAAAAAAACATATTGTTAGATTTTCGTCTGTAATTCAAATTTTCGTCAACATTTTGAAAAACGGAAAGAAGAAGAAAAACGGCTATAAGAAATGCCCTTTTCAAAAATCTATTTGTGGTTGTTGTAGCTTTAAGGACGAGCGAGAAATTGCGAGTTGAAATCACCGGTTGAAATCTGGAGATGTACTCTGTGTCCTTAAATTAAACAATTGTCATTCGGAAAATAACGAACCTTTTTGTGAGATAGCTCCATATTTTTCTATTTCTTATGTTATCTGTATTTGTGATTTATTATACCTTATAAGCGGAAATAATTCAATTGTCACACTAATAAATCTATTTTTATATTTTTAACGTTTTTCTAGTTTCTACTTATTAAATTCAATGTGTTCTGACTAAAAATAAAAAGGATATGTTGTGAAAGATAGATAAAAGTAATCAATTGAAAGGGGAAACTGAATACGGGGTATATAAAAAATTTTAGTGTTGTATTTGGTTATAAACTAAATGCTTTCTCAATTTTAATAATAAAATTTGATAATTAGGGAAGAAGAACTGTAACAATATTTAAAAGCCTTTATATGCAGATTTTGGAAGGCATATAATGAAAAGAAGAATGATTTTATATAATTTTTTATTGCAAACTATAACTTATCTAAAAGGAAGTAAAACCACAATTATCATTATAATTGTTCGAGTATATCATACGTTTTCTTATCTATTTACATAAGAACAGGTGAAAAATAATTCGAATGATCATACAATGGACAAGCAGTGCAATACATTTTGAATATATGATTATGTTGGTTTTCTTTACAATTAATTTCATTAAGTAAGATCAGACAATAAGGAAGCGACATAGTGAAAAAATGCAACAATCAATTAATCTAAAAAATAAGGATTGATTAGCAATTGATTGTTGCATTTTTTTCAATTAATTTCATGTTGTGCACAAATAATTGTCTTTCTTAAATCTTCATTGTTTTGATAAAATGCTGGTAATTTTAACCAAATATGGGTGAATCCATCTTTAATAAACTGATTTTGACTAAATTTCTAATGCAAGATACTGCATTTTCTGTATCAACAGCATTCTGTAAAATCACTGCTCTCTGAGACATAGTAATCTAAATCACTATAACTGCTATCACTACTATACTATTTTTTTATTTGATTTACTAAATTTCTCAAAGAGTCTAATCTGTTTCGTGTATAAGAACAATTACAAGTATCAGGTCAGTTAGTTGCGTCACTGTTCGACCAAACACAATCTATGAAATGTTTACCATATTCATTTAGGACCTCTTGCATATTTTCATAAGGTGAAAGCTTTTCTAATAACCTTCTTATCAAGAATTTATTTCTACTATGAACTTTATCATCCGAAAGAAGTAGTTTAGCTTCGTTAATGTAGTATTTCAATCCATACATGTCACCCTGCACTCACAATATTAGTGTGAAATAAATCCACTGTCTCCTAAACAAATACTGAGTACTTAGCAAAAATTTAGACCTTATATACTATCTCCCCCAAAAACTCTTTATTCGTCTATCCCCTCTTCTGGATCATCTTAATTTTCATTGAATGTAGAAAGAGATGAGAGTAGATTTCGAATTTGTTGTAAAATACTTATATTTCGACATGAAATTTTGAATAAGTTGAGGTTGAAAGGACCGGATCTTTCAACTTTTTTAGTAAATTCATTGAATTCAAAGAAGGAATTATTTTTCAAAAAAATAAAGCAGACCCTTGGTATACCGGAAGATTCCATCAATTGCTGCTGGTATACCAGGAAATTGCTCATAAATTGTACTGGTTCATTTCCGAGTTTGTGTACACTCATCGAATTCACTTACTGTTTCATAACCGTGAAAAATATATGTTTTTCCTACATAAGAATTCACTAATCCTCGTACATTTGATGATGATGATGGTAAATTGAATATATATTGTACCATCTTAGGCGATCTAAGAATCATATTTGGAAAATGTAATTCATAAGAAGAATTACCATCAGCTACAAAATTTATTATACCATTAGGTTTTTGATAAATTGATGTAATTTTTGTAAATTTTTCCTTTAAATCTGGCAACCAATCGGTTAATAATAGCGGGGGTCCATATTTATTTTATTCTAAATTTATAACCCAAACAAATTTTTTATAAAACACATACAAATGATGTTTAACCACCAAAAACGTTTTGAGATTTTTCAGTTGACATAAATCTAATTTATTTACGTCTTTAGGTGAGTATGAAGGTAAATTTTTTGATGTTTTCTTCTGCGTTGTATGATATCCTTTAGCAAATGTTATATAAATATTTGCACGTTTATAATTTACTTCTGTAAAATGAAGGTTGGATATCTCTTCCCACAGACTAAACGCTTTACGTAAAACATTTACAAATCTATCATCCATAGCAAATGGTGTATACCATGTTATATTATGATGTAACCACTTTCTTGAATTAAGTCTAAACGAATATATGTTATCAGCAAGACCACAGCGTGGTATTCCCATTAATTTCTTTGTATTTTCATCGAGTACACCTGTTATAGGAAGATTATAAAAATCTTGAAATCGAATAGGGCATTTTTTATTTTTTCACTGCTTACACTGGTTAAATCAAAACTTAAAATTGTATCATTTGATAAATGCCCAAAACGCTGTAAATACTTTATACCATCAGGAATTTTACCATTAATAGATGAAATTATTGTTAAAATCAGATGCAAGCACTCGAAGAATAACATCTTGATAAATGACTCTGGATCAGACGTTTACATCATTCGAATACTCTTTCCCCCGCCATAATTAATTGAAAATATTGATTATTCGTTTATATGTTTTCTTATGTAAACAATATATTAATGAAGCAGATAAAAATACAATCACAATAACAATTATATAAAAATTAATGAATACATGAATCATTCTTATGTAATGTCCTTTATATCAATCCAACTGTTGTGAATACTATCAAATCCTAACCATTTGACAAATAACTTACGTCCTTTACGACGTAGCACTTTTTCAATCAAATAAATACTAGGATAGAAGGTCTTTTGTAATTCTTCTTCATAGAAACATCCACTGATTGGTTGACCTTGAAGATCTTCCAATAAATACGTTACAGGATTGGTATTATTAACTCTGATAATTTTGAACAATTCCTTGGTCCAATTTGGTGTATAACCTTTATCGAACATATGTTTCATCTTACTCATACGGACAAGGTCAGTCTTTTTGAATTTTCCAGGTGTGAATTTTTTCAAATTACTATAAGATGTGCGCAGAATCTCTTGCTCGTTATCTCTATTTACTTCGTTAGGTTTCATCTTTATAGTTCTATGTACTATATTGTTGTAGTCTCCAGTAACACCATCAAGTAGTTTTATCCAGTTATATGAAGCATTTATTGGAAACAATTTATATAATCTATTCTTTAAAGTTCGAATAACACGTTCAGCAATTGAAGCTTTTTTCACACTATATGTATGTATGATAATGATTAATTCTAAACTTTTTCATTAGAGCATCAAATTGACTATTGAAAAACTCTTTTCCTTGATCAGACTGAAGATTCTTGGTATGACGATTTTGTAGTAGTATTTTTTCCATTGCGGATATTACGTTATTAGCAGATTTAGATTTCAATGGTTGGGTCCAAAGGAATTTTGAGAAGCAATCAATCACCACCAATATATACTTGTATGTTTACTAAGGTCTGCCAAATCCATTTGCCAAAGTTCATCTAAACCTTTAATAATTGTATGTCGTCGACGGAAATTCTTCCAAGCCGGTTTATATATTTCATTAACAACTTGTTCTTTTGATGACATTATTTTTTATAAGCTTCTCGACATCTACCTAAACTATGACTGACTTCACCAGGTGGGCATTGATGGCTTTCTCTGCTAAATATTTAATTTATTATTGATAACGGAAAATTCGATGTTGTTGTTGTTACAGGCGTAGGTGTGATATGTTTTGTATAAGAACTTGTATGAGACTGTTCGAGTTTGTTAATTCTTTTCGTCAATAAATCAATTTGCGATGTATTATTTGACAATAGTCGTTCAAAATGTTGATATTTTTGGAGTTTCTCTCCAATAACACCTTTCAATGCGTTTTCAACGCTATTCGTAGATGTATCCAATTTTTGAAAATGTTGTGATTTTTTTTCAATTTATTCTTCAACAATATTTATATTTGTTAGATATAATTTATTTAAATCTTCAAAATTTTCATCTACATCTCTAATCCGTTTATGAATTGTTGATACTTCAGTTTGATACAATTGTATATTTTTCAAGTTTCTATCAACTTCACATTTCCTTTGATCATTTAATACGATAATATCTTCCATGTTTTTTAAGTTTTGGTTTTGGGTAGATTTAATTTCTTCTTCAACTGTTAACCGAAATATCTTATTTTCTTCCTTAAATTGTTTTAATTGCCCTGCAATTGTGTTGATAAGCTGATTAATATCAATAAATTTTTGATTATACGTTTTATTCAACCTTTCAATGCTTTCTATTTGATCTGTTATTTTTTGCATTACTCATTCAAGTCGTTTAATTTCTTATCAAGTGTGATTAATTTACCATTAAACAATTTATCTCCTTTTGTAAGCTTATCATTGATGTCAACTAGTGCAGACATAAATTTATTTATCTCATCTTTAATTGCGGATATATCTAATTCATAAAGTTCTTCAATTTTCCGATTGTTTTCGTTGAAATTATGTAGAATTTTCCTATTTAACATTTGACTATGTTTATCTGTCTGAACTTTGTTCTTTTCTATTATTTGATCTAATTTTTCAATGTTGTCTTTTGAAGTTTCAATAATACCATCAATTTGACCTTCCATAGTCTTTCTCATTTTATCGACATAACCTTTGGTAGTTGAATCCTTTGAATCTGTTCCATCAAGTAAATTACATATCCGATGATTTTTCAAATCAATATCACTAGTATAATTATACAGAGTACGCCAAATATGGGTTCCACCATCTTTATTATCATTCTCTCTGAATTGTCTCTTCCAAGCACGTCCGAATTTGTCGATACTCATAATAATACTGAACAGGATTATAAGTAAAACGATACATTTATGCAATTATTGATTGATTATCATTATCATCATGAAAATTTTCATACAAAACTATAACGTTTGTTAAGGCGCACATGCAATTTGGTAATGTGTGAAATATACAGGTGGATTTAGATTTATGTAGGCGTGGTTGTTTGGGAAATTCATGAACGGAAGATGAATTATAAATAAAGTTTTCAATAAATTTCTTCTTTTTTAAACCCTTAACATAAATATCACTATATCTTGCGGTCACTTTATTAATTATTCTAGGGAATGCCTTTGCATACACAAAACCATCCTCCCATTTCAAACCATGATGGTTGTTTGTCAACCTGTATACTTGTTTTTTATATTCCAATGGTAATGCATTGAAACAATATGGAGGATTGAAAATAAAATGACTTATCTTGTATCCATCATAGGTTACTAGTTCTTTTGGCAGAAATTTATTGTTGCTTGGTATTCGAAAACCTTGTACATCTACATAAAATGATAACAATGATGTCGATGATGTAGATGATGATGATGATGATGATGGTGATTATGATGATGATGGTGATTATGATGATGACGTCATTGTACTAATAAATGATTCCTGCTTCTCGTAGTTCCTCCTTAATAGCGACAACTTCATTTTGATGCGAATTATTTCCAGAACCAGTTGATGCACACAACAAAGCCAAACGAGCAACTAACTCATTTGGATTATCCCAGTAATATATTCAATTTGTATTCGATTGTATTGTAAATATTGAACACCCCTTCCACCTACAGAAGAGGAGGGGGAAGAAATACTTTGCGGTTTAAGTATTCGTTTGATAACGGTTCTATTTGCTTGATGTATCTCCTTGTATTTTATTGTTCGGATCATTGTTCTGGCGATAAGCACTTGTAAGATTAATAATTCTCCGATAGGCTCCTAGATCGTTAGTTGTATAGACACATTGGGAAACATCTTTTAAAAACAGGAGATCATACAGTCCTTTTGTTCCTTTAAATACTTCATTAGATACTCTAATATCACCATTAGGGTTAATATGTAAAGTTGTATTGCCTAACGTTATCTTTTCTGTTGTATCATCATAATTGATTCTAGAAGTGATTGTTCGATGTTCTTCAATCAATTTTTCAATATATGGTTGTGCAATTGAAGGGTATGATTGATGTAATCAGCATAAGCCTTATCAGATACTTTTAATTGGTCCATAAATACTTCTTCCTCCTCCTCCTCCTCATCTTCGTCTAATGGTTCGTCTTTATCCTTGAATTTTGTTGCAATTGATTCTCTTTTCAGTACATATGGAAGTTCTGGTATATTTTCTTCTTCTTCAGCTTGAATTAATAATTGTGGTGGTAATTGTTCTTCCTTTTCCTTTTTCTTCTTCCTTTTATCCATCACCAGTTCATCAAGTGATTTTTTAATCGGCTCCAATAATTTACCGATTGACTCCACCTGACCCGATTGTTCGGCTTTCAATTGTTTAATTTTTTTATAAGCTGCTTCTATCAATTTGTTCTTAACCTCTTTCTGTTGTTGACTTAACATTGTCACACTCAAACAAAGAATGCTCATCTTATATGTAAATCCACCTTTTTATAGCTTGATGAAGCTGTCAAATCCTTTTCTATAGCGTCAATTACGTTAACTTTCATCTTTCAATGTAACCAAAAATCCATATTGATCTTTCCAACATTCATTGCATATACATTTAAATTGATCGAAATTCATATCACTTCCTACATTCTCATTATAAATCACCTTTAGATTATGTTCATCCTGCTTAAAAACCACAACCACATTTGCATTGTCACGTATTAATTGTTTCGGTATGCGTGTATAGGTTTGACACAAATAAAAACAATCTATACACTTGTGTCGACTTATACTGAAATATTCTCGGATTTTTTCCTGTTCACCTGACACGGCTACATCTTCAAAGATAAATATTGAATTATTCTTTGCATCACATGTAGGAATTATTTCATCATAATTTGTAAATGGAAAGTATCCTAGTCCTTTAACTTTGGTTAGAACGTTTTTCAAAAATTCATATTTCGGTTGAAATGGCGATTTTGAAAAGATATAGACATTCTCGAAACGTAATCCATTCGGTTCAATTAAAAGACTGATTATCACATTAGTTTTACCACATCCGCTAGGTCCACAAATTATCCTTCTCATCGTATCGGGAAGTAGTGAACTGTGTCGATGACATTTTGTCGTTCTCGTTGACACATCATGATTATTTATCTTTGGAGATAGTTTATGTTTGACAACGTTCATCGTTATGATGCCACATCTGTCGGTGGGTATTTATATAAGAATACAGGTGACATATGCTTCTAGTCAGTGGTCGAGAGATCTTACTGCTAAGGAGGGTGACAGCTAAAACCTCCACGACTGCAGTGTCAACAGAAGGAACAGCATGGGAAGATGGGACTGGTGTAGACGGCCTATTCGGGCAACTGGATTGAACGTGTCCCAGTTGATGACATCCAAAACATCCGACAGGATGTGCAGCAGCTGAACTATCTTCTCTCTTCTTTATTTCATCAGGTTTTGTTGTCAACGATTTCTCGACACGCGCGAATTTTCGACAATCTGCTTGAGTGTGACCGTAATTTTGACAGAAAGAGCACTTGGGACGCACAGGCTTGCCAATTTTAAGCGCTTTAGATTGTGCCACTTCTTGAAAGTTAGCTTCAATTGACCTGGCTTTCTCAAGAAGATCATTAAAGTTGATGATCTGCTCGAACGGTAGTTGTCGTCGAATACGTTGAGAAAGCAATCCATACACTATATGAAGTTTGTGTTTCTCAGCCAATGGAGGATCAGCTGGCAGCTGTGCGAGCAAGGCACGTGCATTACTAACAAAAATGTCGGTAGGCTCATTATCTCTTTGTTCTCTGGATAACAGTTCACGATAAACTCGGTAGGGTGGCAACTTACGACCAAAAGCATTTCTCAGATCGGACACAGCGTCATTCCACGTAAGAATTAACGATTTGGCCCCTTTATACCACGTAGCAGCAAAACCTAACAACATAGGCAGTCCCTTTAAAGCATTTTCATCAGAAATGTTTATAAAATCCTTGAACATTTGAATCGGATCAATAAATGCTTCAACATCATCATTTTTATCACCAGAGAATCTCGATCTACATGTTGCAAAACTTCCGCTTAGAACGGCTGTAGAAAGCGATGATGTTTGTTGTGGTTGTGGTGAAGATGGTGGCGCGCGCAAACTATACAGGAGAGTTTGAAATTGTTCGTTCGTAAGAACAATATTTTGTTGTTGCGGCATGTTCGTCGGTGATGATCGTTCTTCTCCAGGACGCGGACGTAAATTGTACGTTTTTGTATTCTCGTCGTCTGACATGAGTTTTCAGGACAACGCAACACTTCAACAAAACGGTTATTTGTCGCACTTTCCACTGGTGGACGATCACGGACAACTTCTGTCGATTTGTCTATTCGCGTATGGATTTAAAATTTGATTTTAATAGTTTCAACGTTTCAACGGTTAACCTAATCGTCACAGAAAATTGTCGATTATGAGTTAAGCAACACAGCACTGGTTTCAGTGAATCTAGCGGGAAATGAAAGTTCAACCCGATTCTGGTTTTCGAAAACACGAAAACAGCGGCACTTCCCGTACCGAATGACCGAACAAGAAACTCTATAACTTGCACGATAAATACAACTAAAGCCTCACGAAAAACGTTTTCACTTGCGGGCCACTGCCACTGTAATACGTCTAATTTTAACAATTTTATTCAAAAATTATTATTCTCG
>JACDRQ010001097.1:0-10353 GCA_013841215.1 Hycleus cichorii
TCAAAAACTTTAACTTTTCTTATTCACAAAGTAACGCACAAACTTAATCCGAAATTCGAATGTAACAGTAACATAAGTATGACTCGAATGTGAATATTTTCACGGATCTTCCGCTTTTATAGGTCAATCCCTGTAACTACCCTCACCCGAATTCTATGGTCCCACCAGACCAAAATCTGAATTTTTTGACCAATTATAGTAAAATAGAACATAAACAAGAGGCGTTACCAACTAAAGAAGATCTTTTGCAAAGTCGATACAATGTTGCAAAATTATGGTGTTACACTCATATACAGTATAGGACAATCTAACTGTTACAGTATCTGGACTGTTAGAATATATTAATATTTACGTAATATAGAAATCTTCTAGTTCAACGTTTCAAAATTGAAATTGATATTCAATTATCTTTCGGGCGTTTTTACTTTATTAAGAGTAAAAAATAGCTCAGAAACAAAAACATATATTGAGAACAGAATAAAGGGATAAAGAGGTCCCAAACAAACACACAAAATTAGATATAAATTGCAAAAAAATACATAATCAGTTGCAAAAAAGACACATAATTATATAATAGAAATTGACTGTTAACAAAACTGATGTATAAACTTCATATTCTATAAACAATTTTACCTTTTTTTACTGTACATATTTTGGACAAAGATTTTCATTTTTAGCCCGTCCTTGTTTTGAAATATGCCTGGATACTTGTTAATTAGAAATTCACATTCTTGTTTTTTAGCTGAGACCCTATTTTTAATATGATTTTCAAAATGTGAAATAACAAGCTTTTTCTGCTCTGATGTCCATGGCACAAGTGTCCTATTCCGAATTTGCTTTCGGAACTGCTTAGCGTCTTGACTCGTTGAGGGTTCTGCATAATTGTGGTCATGACTCATTTTAGAATTTTCCTCGTTAAATTCAAAGTCTATAGTATCATCTTCACATTCAACAGATTCATCTTCCAATAAGTTATCGTTCAGATCAATATCTATTTCTTCAAGAGATTTGCCTTTATATATACCAACTGCACCTTTTTCCATTAAAATTAATAACTTTGAAATTTTTGCTAGATATCATTTCTGATAGACATCATCAGGAAGTCAGTAAGATTTTCTATAAATTCCGGTTGTATGCCCCACAAAAGATGCCAGCTGCTCTATATCGTTTTCGGACATATTAAATATTTGTGTTAGGGTTGCCAAATGTTTCCTAAGTCTAGTGGCAGTAAGAGCTATAGGATTTTTAGCACCGCAGGCTCTAGCATTTTTTTGAATCACTTTGTAGCCGTATATTGGCGTACCTAAATTAGGCCGCGCAAAGAAAAACTGATTATCTTTCTTTACGAAGTTTTCTCTTAGCTTCAAGAAAATAGTGATGTGCTCTTGAACATCAGGACTAAACAAAATGGGTCCTCTCCGATTTCTTTTGCCTCTAATAACAGTTCTTTTGAACCTTTGCATCAAAATCTTTGCTGACGGTGTTATAGCTTCACTAAATTCTTTATAATTTTGATTACTGTCAAAGTCTTGAGACATTCGAAGCGGTAGTCTCTACAACTCTCCCGGACGTCGTTTGTTAAACAAAAGTACTCTACAAAACACACTCTCCAACAAATCATGCTGTCTCGCATTTATTATCATGTTCCAGCTTAAGTTGAGCTGCATTAACTTAAAATATTGTTTTAAAATTTCAAGATCTTGTTCCAACGGTACAAGAGTTACTTTATTCCACTTCCTAATATTCAAGTCGTCTGCAGCGTGGCTAGATATTTCAAACTTCCAATTGGACTCTAATAGACGAATCATTGCCTTCAGATCAGCTTCCGCTACCGCTGAGTCGATAGTTTCATATATTTCTTTCTTCTTCAACGCATAAGTGATTGCTATGTCACAGCATGGCTTCAAAGAGGTACCAATATTCATTGCAAATAGTATTCTTTTTCACAATTATATTGAGCAGCATTATTTGTTGCTTCTACAACCATGTCAAAATGTTTAGGTTGAAGTACGTGGAATAGAGTCTTGATTTCTGGATTTAATTTTCTCAAATGAATCAAAAAACGCGAAAGCTCCCTCATTTTCCTGGGAGCCACATTTACAAAATATTTTTCTCTATGGATTTTGATATATTGTGCTTCAAATGCACAAATGAGAGGATCTTTTTTAGCGGTAAACGATATTTCATCCGCCCTCATTCGCGAAAAAATCTCATCTCGTAATTTTTGGTCTATTCGCATATGTTTGACTAAAAGGCTCTGGCCATCTGCTGAAGGAGATGCGTTCCCTGAAACATTTTGTAGTCTCTGTGGACACCTTTTACAGAGACGCCGTAACTGATTTGCAGAATAGAAACCCAATCAATATATGCACGGCAAATGTTTAGTACTTGTTGGGATCGTAGATTATTTTACAGGTTTCTCACAATTCCATATATTCATTACAAAATTGCCTTTCTTTCGTAAAACTGCTAACAAATCTTTTCGTTCTCTATTTCCAACAGGTTTCATAAAAGTACGTTGAATTTCCGCTTCACACAGATGATTTCTTTCAAGGTGACGAGCAAAATTGAGGACCATTGTTTCACACTAAAAACAAAAATCTTTTTAACGTATTTTCTTGTTTTTAGTTGTACTACTAGCTTTATGGCATTCCTCTTGATCGATTCTTTTAGTTTTATTACCATTCTTAATGCTCTTCTTTGTATCACTTTGTTTAGCTTTAGTTTTATCACCTTCCGTAGAGCTCTTTACTTTTCGACGTTTTTGTTTTATATGTTTATCTGTTTTAAGAACCGAAGTTCCATCATGAATAGTAGTATCAGTAGTTTCAATTTCGGTAATACCGCATTTACTCGGTATTTTATCTTGCCTTGTGTATATTATCTGAGGTTGTTCGGTAATTTCCTCTGAAGAAGTTGACGAAAAACTTGGGAATGTAGAGAAATTTAACTTTTTCAGAAAATGACGCTGCCTAAAAAGCTAACAACTATAAATGCTAATGTGTATAGTTTAATTACCTCAGTTTCATCTCCAGGCAGATATTCTGAATCCGCATCTGAATCGTATGAAAAAATTGATTCAGATGAACTGATCTAGAAAGTCATATTGATAGAAGACAAATTGACAATGTCAAGTGTTTGATATTTTTACCACTGATTTGTCGTTCTTTGATTCCTCATCGTTAAGAGTATTCTCATTTTCTGTAAGTCATTCTTTTTCTTTCCTTCAATTTCTAACTTTTCAATTTCAACTGGTCCATTGCTATTTAAATCATATGTTCCTTGATTATTTAAAACTCTGTTATCTTCTGTCTGTAGGGTGCTTTGTTCACTTTGTTCTTTTACCAAATGTATGTTTTTTGTTGGCCGTCGCTTAATGTGTAGCATTTTCCATGTATGAGTCTACGTTTCCAATTTTGTCTTCTGCTTCATTTTCTTATATATTCGTCTACCATTATCATTCGACTAAAAATAAAACTTTTATAATAATGATGCGTAAATAAGCAGTTATATCTTATTAGAATCCTTTCTCGATTTATTATGTAGTTCTTGGCTACGCTTCAAAGGTGTAAGAACCACTTTGAGAATTTTATCCATATTTATGAAACTTTACTAGAAATAACAGTCTGAAATGAAATAAATAAATAAAAAATCATGTTAAAATAAAATGGATATTCTTTTTTATCAAATTCTTGTTTTACGATAAGTATGGTTATTGTAATTGTTTCTTGTGCAATTAATACACTCCACATTTATAAGTTGATGATAATAATATAATTAATTTTAAGGGAGCTTTAACAAAAATACACTACTTCTAAGATAAGAGATGTAGGAAAGTATATCTAAAGACAATGAGTCGTTCTTTAGAGTTTCACATTTCGAGTTAGTTCAGCTGTAAATAATTTATTAATTTGCAGAAATGAAACAAAGTATTACTTTATTACCGCAATATCTTAAAAACAAAACAATACTCAATTAAGTAATAGTCCGAATATATTGAACAACGCAAGCTGAAGTAGGACCACAAATGCAGAGCATTATGTTATTTTATTTTGTTCTAAAGTACCTGATAGATTCTGTAGTACTTAATTAATTAATTAATTAATAGACGACGTTATGAAGAGCTTGAAATACTAAAACCCTCAACTTATTAAAATAACTATCAAAATTATAAAAGTCTGCAATGTTATATGGATTTCTTAAATCAGAATTATAGAGTAAGTTAAAAAAAAATCATTAGAAGTGAAAGAAATTGGTGTAAAGCCAATCAATATTCCGCTAAAATGATGAGAAACTTGATAGGAAAGTAATCCGTTATTCCTTGCGTGGCCTAATTTGAACTCGGTAATACACGGGTACAAAGTACCCTAAAATTGCTAAAGCTGAAAATGTCTAAGCTTTTACTGCTACTAGTTCACTATACCTTACAATTGTATATGTTTTTATTATGACAAGCATCTTCTCAAAGATACACTTAGACGTGTAATTTATCAGAGAAACAAATGAATCTAAACTACATAGTCAGCTTTTATTTCAAAGAACTTATTTAGAAATGAATTCAATTAAATAACGTGGATACGGTTTGATTGGAATAAATGTAATTGCTATATAACAGTTATATTAAAATTTGAATATTGATCCAATGTGTGCAAAATAAAGAAATTCAAATATTTATCTATATTCCTGTGCAATAAGTGAATTCATATGGTAACATTAATCACAGGGTTACTGGAAATTCATAGGCCATTGAGCCCTTGTTGCTTGTGATATTAGCTGAATTATTCAAGTCAACACCAATCCTCTTTAGTTAAAGACAAAATTTCATCACAATTAATGTACTATAAAGTTGTGCACAGCGACTATCCTTCATCCATCAAAAAATACGATTTTTAAATAGGTTTTGTTAAATGTTTTGAAATATTGTAAATATCATTTTATTGTGACTTTTGAACACCCATAGTTTTTCAAACTACTCCAATCTTTATTTCAGAAATCGGGATTAAAGTTTATAGTGTAATATAGCTTATTGTAATAAAAATATTTGCCAAAGTCTACATGAATCAAAAACCTTTTGCTCGCAGATAATTTTCGAAATACAACTTACACATTTGAATATGTCTGTATATTTAGAAACACAGTAAACACAGTTTTTTATCAACTTAAAATTTAAATATTTAATATATTTGAAAAAACTAAATGACCGTTCTCGGTTATTATGGAAGAAACATTTGGAAATCTGATCATTCAATTTAGAGCCCAAGACCCCAAAAATATGGACAGTTTTGAACGTACAAGCAATTTCAGTTATTGCACAATGCTCCAAAATTAGAAGCTATTATTTAAAAAATAATTGAAAATTCATAATATTCGTTATTAATTGTCTAATAATTTGCAACGAACACATCAAGACATTGTGATAATACTACAAAATTTAGCAAATTGGAAATATAATCAAATTATGCACTAAGCACATTACCAGAAGAAAATGCCAAAATAAAAACAGTCACAATCATCACATTTTTTTTTAGACACCCAATTTAGTTAATGGGTCGTCTTTATCGTTATTTTTACATAATATTGAATATACTGTGTATTTCACCAACGACTATACAGTTTATATGGCAACCCCCATTATTTGCCAAGGGATTTGAAAAATATTTTGGGGATTTTTAGGAGGGTCCCTAGAGATCATTTTACCAAAATTTGAAGCTCGTAGCTCTTTGGGAAATTGGTGAAAAGCCGCTTTAATCAGAAAATTTCGCGATCTCCTCCAATCGAAAACCCATCCCAAACAAACCAGCATCATCAAAAGATTCGAGCAAAACAGCTTTTTCATTTTTCTTCGCGAAATTCCAGAAAAACAGAAAAATTTGTTTCCAGAGATCGATTATGAATGAACGAATGAACTACTTTTAAATCGAAGGGGAGACATTATTTACGATAGCTCGGTGCGTTTTTTCTAAGAAAAAATCCTTAACTTTGATATCATAACAACAACTAGAATGTACGTGACTTTTTTTGTTTACGTATTAGTTACAATAAAGGGGAGAACAAAGATACCGAACACAGAATTATCATAAACAGTGTTTTCTCTTCGATTTACAAGTTGTAAACAGCTGATAGTGGCTAATGAACTTTTTATTCATAATCAATCTCGGAAAACAAATTTTTCTGTTTTTCTGGGATCACGCGAGGAAAAATGAAAAAAAAACTGTTTTGCTCAAATCTTTTCATGATGCTGGTTTGTTTGGATAATCATTCAAATTTGCTAACATATAGATGTTATTAAGTTCTTTATTATAATTTTCGATACTTTGCGGGATTTGCAATAGCCTATAAAAGACATTTTGAAAAGCAGCTTCTTTATTTTGGATATGGTGATTTGAACCAAAAGGTATTAAACTGCAACTGGTTGGTTTTCTGTATATTAAAAAATCGAATTTATTATTATCATATTCCAAAATATATCAAATGAATGTTCAATAACCGACGTCTTTATTATAAAATTTTTTTTTTCGTCGGTTATTGAACATTCATTTGATATATTTTGGAATACACATTACTCCCGACGATGGATTCAACAAACATTTGTTATTATTATCATGTTTTATGTTAATATCCAGAAAATTTATAGTATTGTTATTTTCGAGTTCAACTGTGAATTTAATTTTCGAATTAATACTATTAATGTACTCCCTCAAACCGTCAATTTGATTAAGTTGTTTGTTGTTGAAGACTACGAGACCGGACGCTGGTATCTTCATTGAAAGCCCTTCTTCGATTTTATAAATTTCGCTATTGAATTGGCAAAAATTATATGAACTTATAACTTTTACCAATTGAATCAAACCTTGCTTCTCCACCCTATTAAAACTTTGGGAAGACATCAATCATATCAACTATTACTTAATTGTGAAAAGGGAAAACAATTAATTCTACTTGGAACTTTCGAAATTTATAAACATCGAAAAATTAAAAATAACGATAAATATATGTTAAATGATCAAATAGATCTATCATTTGAATCCCTTTTCATATACGTTGTTTAATTAAAGTTAATAATTTGATATTTTGATCTCAGAAAACAAATTATTCTGTTGTCCGGGATTTCGCGAAAAAAAATGAAAAAAGCTGTTTTGCTCGAATCTTTTCATGATGTTGGTTTGTTTGGGATAGGTTTTCGATTGGCGAAGATTGCGAAATTTTCCGATTAAAGCGGCTTTTCATCAATTTTCCAAAAAGCTACGAACTTAAAATTTTGCTAAAATGATTTCTAGACACCCTCCTATAAATCCTCAAAATATTTTTCAAATCTCTTGTCAAATAATTGGGATTGCCATATAAACCATATAGTTATCGATGAAATACCCTGAATATTACTACAGTGACTCATTGTTACTAACCGCCAGGACGGGAAACACAACCTGGGAGGCCAAACCATACTTCGTCAGCACCGATTGAATTTCGGCTTGCGTCAAAATCGCTTCTCTCGGTGCGAGATAATTCAAAGAAGCGCCAACATAATTGCCGAACGCTTCATTGTCATTAGTAAGCAGAGGGATCGTGTTCCCACCTTAAGATGCCGCGCAACAATCGTCTGCGTACAGCATACACGTACGTGACTTTCGATTCTTTACTGTAATTCCAATTACTAAAACGATAGACCGATTCTCAAACATTGTCGTGTTCCTGCAAGTACTTAAACCCACTAGCTCCGCTTATGAAAATCCAGGAAGAGAGGGCCAAAAATCAGCTGCAGTGAAACACTTGTTTATTGTTTGTGACGTCATCAACTATGCTGAATGATTATAGCGGTTCAACAGTAACGAATAGAAGGGTTATTCGAATACGGCATTGAGTTGTTATTGTCGATCGCCAACTTACAATAGAGTTTGGAGAAGTCACATGAGTGCCCCGAACTCGGGACAAAATCCTGCTGCTAGATTATTAATAAGCATAGAGATCTTGTTACCACCCTTAGATGCCACGCGATACTCGTCTGTGTATAGCATAGACCTGCGTCACTTTCGATTCTTACTGTAATTTCAATTACTAAAACGAAAGACCGATTCTCGAACATTGTTGTGTTCGTGCAAGCACTTGAACCCACTCGCTCCGCTTATGAAAATCCAGTAAGAGAGGGGCAAAAATCGGCTACAGTGAACCACTTGTTTATTGTTTGTGACGTCGCCCGCTCATTTCATCAACTAAGCTGAATGATTATAGCGATCCAACAGTAACGAGTAGAGGGGTTATTCGAATACGGTATCGAGTTGTTATTGTCGATCGCTAACTTGCAGTAAAGTTTGGAGAAGTCACGTGTTTGCCCCAAATTCGAGGCAAAATCCCGCTGCTTAGTCATAAGTCGACAATTATTGCACGAATACAAATTTAGAAAACGAGTACGGTAGCACGAGTTTTATAAAGGACGAGTGCAATATACGACTTATGACACGGATTTTTTATACTATTTTTTCTGTTTTGCCTATTTTGTGCACTTTTTACAAAAAAAGTTTGAGTTATGAAATTTAGGGAATTTGGTAGGAGTTGGTGTTACTGATATAACAGTTGAACATTTGAAAATTAATGTGTATTTTGTTTAGTATTTTTGACAGTTGTCAATAACAACGAAAACATTACCAATCTTAAGAAAAAAAAATTACTACATTTTCCTTTATTTCACAGTGTATCGAACAGCACTCATTTCGATACACTAGCGAGTTGAATAATACCGCTATTATTGACGCAAAACAGAAAAAAATATTTTTTGTGGCTGTGTCAAAACGCCTTTACTAGTTACCATCGCGAAGAAACGGGGTCATCATCTTTTTTTTTTAATTATAACCCCTATTTTTGAGAAAAAGTTATTAAATTTGCCAAGATTGTCTGTCAATATCCTTGCATCAGTATGGCATACACAAAACATAATCCCTCTGAATAAGCATTACAAGCATTGATTTAGTATAGAATATTTGACAATTTTAGACAAACATGTAATCCTCAAAAATGAAATGAGAAATGTGGATGATTGCTTGCAATGGAGATGAAGGGTAGAATAAAATTGAAGTGCATTTCATCTCTTTTATGGTTTGTACCACTTCTATTGCTAACAATCATCCAAATTTCTCATTTTCTTTTAGACAATTAAATCCACCGTGTTTGTCAGTAATTATGTCAAATTTTTAACTTATGTCCACTTGATGCTTTAGTAAATTCATGCTTGTAGTGCTTATTCAGAAGTATTGTGTTTTGTGTATGCCACATGTGTATGTTTAGTCAAAAGAAAAACAAAATTCAATTAAAATTATGCAATTGTTTCCACGCCACTGAATAGCTTATATGTTCTCTATTGCTGTCTCATTATTTTTCAACAACTCATTTTGGGGTTCAAATAGTAGTGATGCGTCTTACAGATTCCCTGGTGTGGTTCTGGAATCATTAGCCTCTCACTACTCATAACCTATCCTCACCTTCACGTGGTGGACCCTGTTAACCCGAGCAACCCTACTGGAGACCGGATAACCAACCCCGGTGGAAGGTAGGGTCGGGGAACAAACGAGGAAGGGAGAAAAACCGCATGGACATGGAAATGGACTCTGATTTTGATACAACGTTTACGGTGCAAAGGGCGTCGGAACCCCCAGTACCGGTCGGTGAGGTTGGTGTGTGGGCAGGCCACCCCCGACCGTCAGCCGACGACTGTCCAGCACCCTCGGCGGTACTCCAGGCCGAGGTGCAGGTACATGCTACTGGAAGCTAAGTAAAAGGTGTTTCGTATGTTGTAGGTAGAACGAAGAGAACCTAGAAACCAGTACAGCTCAAAAGAATGCGATCCGAAACCGAATCGTCTGAAAAGGAGGAAAACATTCGAAATTTATTTGAAAAAACGAGTGATATTGAAAATACCAGCGATGACGAAAATATAATATCTGTACTGGAAGATGATAGCACAAACGGGTATGAGATGATAAAAAGCTCGAAACACAAAAAGAAAAGAGTCTGCCATAACGATGGACAATATAGTAAAATAATTAAAAGTCTGAAAAAGAAAACCAAAGAACTTGCAAGATTTTGCAAAGACAACAACAACGTACATAGAATGAGCAAATCAATGTCAACGGAGATCGAAAAGATAGTAACTGCATTAGCTAAATTTGAAAGATCCCCCCGAAAGTAAAAATACTAGGAAAGAGCAAACGGGCAACAGAAAGGCCAAAAATGGTAAGTGTAGCGTGTTAAACAGATCGATGTGACAGCGCAACAAGAAAAATTATCGACATCAGGAATATAAAAATTGAGAACTACCAAGATCTGAAGAACATCATCAACGACACCTGGATCGGTATGGGCTAT
>JACDRQ010001098.1:0-13658 GCA_013841215.1 Hycleus cichorii
AGAAAAAATGGATTCTTGGTTTTCAAATATAGAAGTAGCAAACTGCGGGAACAAACCAACGTTTGTAACCGCGTCGAGGAAAGAAGTTATTGACATAACTTTCGTCACTCACATTAAAAACTGACATGTATCAAATGAGCCGTCTTTATCGGCTCATTGATACATTCTATTCGATATACAGGATGATTCAAAAGAAGCGCATAATGCAAGTAACTTCTTCATTTATCCAAATTGCGAAAAACGCCGAGACAGGTAACTCTTTATTTTTTAATTGCCCCTTTCTGACAAACTCAAAACGAACCTACTAGTTACCATCGCGAAGAGATGGCGTCATCATCAATTTTTTAAATTAGAACCCCTATTTTGAATTTTCTTTTTTCTGAAAGGGCATATTTTTCTGCGTTCAGACATATAAAAATTATAGGGGATTACATAATAAAATTTTTGAGAAAAAAATTGTTAGTTTCCAAGATTTTCACTCATCACAATTGCCATGCATCAGCCTTGTAAATGGAAAACACAATACCTCTGAATAAGCATTACAAGCATTGATTTACTAATGGATCAAGTAGGCATAGGTTGAATATTTGACATAATTACTGATAAATATGGCAGATGTAATTATCAAAGATTAAAATGAGAAATTTGAATGTTTGTTAGTAATGGAGATGATACAATAGTTATTTTCGATATAAGTGTGGAAAGTACGTTTTTGCGAGACGAGGGTGCACGTTGGAGCACGAGCGTTAGCGAGTACGAACCACCCGAGTCTCGCAAATACGTCTTTCCACTCGAATATCGAACACTATTTTTTCTACGAGCGAACGGAAACTTTACAGAAATACATATCAATGCAAAATTTATTGAACAAATTCAATAATTATTTATATATTATTTTATTTATTCAATATATTCAATAAAAGTGGTTGAATTTTAAGAATACTAATAGTCTTCCAATTTGATTTCGTTTCTGGTGATAATAATATTTTAATACTTCGCTTTTTTAAATCTTGTCGTATATAATAACAGGGTTGTATCGTTTCTTAAAGATCGCTGTTATAATCAAAAAAATTTTTCTCTCATATAGTGGCATTACTTGATATTGACGTTTGAAACTTCAAGCCGAAACTAGTTTTTCAATCAATCTTATAATTTTACATCGGTTAAAAAACGAGATTATTTCTCCAGTTTTGAAAATTAATATCGTTGTTTATAACACAGAAATTGTGAATAAGAATGGAAATTGAAGAACCTGGAACTCCGCCGGAAATAACACACCGCAAATGAAGTGGTGTTAAATTAACTTCCAAAAAAATCAAAACAAAAATATGAGAAAGCTTATAAGCGCTTCTTAGAATACAAATTGACAAAAAAATTACGAAGGACACCATAGCAGGAATGATGAAAACATACGACTATTACATCATGAACAAAAAGGCCATAACTGGAACTGCTCGAATACTTAGAAATCAAAAAATGTATAAAAAGAAAAACGAAGATTTTGAATGATCAACAACAATTGAAATTCCCACCTATTTTAGATGCATGCGTCATATAAATTCGATACCGGAAATCTAGAATATTCGAAAATAACCTCACTTTAACGTGAAGATTTATGCATGTGCTTAGAATCGATTCCATTTTCAACGTTAATTACTCGTATAATCCTTAAAGATTTGATTAATTATTGTTTAAATTATAAATTGGTTTTACCAGTAATATTTATTTACGTAGTTAGAAAATTTCAAAAATTCAAGTGTGAAATTAAACAAATTTATTTCAAACTAATATTATCAAGCAAATAAATATAAAATTCGATTTTTCTCAAAATTACAAATCGATATAAATCTGTATTATAAATTATTTTTACAAAATTCCCTTTGACGTAAGTAAACACCAAAATGTATGTGTTGTAGATGTTTTCATGTTTTGATTTTTGTGTTTTAGTAAAACCACTGATGATGAACCAAACAAGTTTGGTGTAATTTAAATAAAAGTTTCAAGGATAGAATACACATTTCTTAATATAATTCAAACCCTTGAAGGAGAAAATACCATTAAAAAAATGTAAGTTCCTTTTCGAAGAATGCTATTATAGTAATTAACTAATTAATATAATAATAATAATAATTTGATTGATTGATTAATCAAATTATTATTGTTTTATCTTCATATAATAATATAAATTGAACAGCGTGCGAAAAGTGATTACTTGCCACCCTCGAGTGGAAATGTACACTTTTCCATGGTATTATATGGAAAAGTAGAAATCACCAATCAGAAGCCAATATTTATTTTAACTTTACCGTTGCCTACGAGACGGATCAACTCTATTGGAATTTAACACTTTCCACCTGCCAAATATAGGGAGAAAATCGACAGTTTCCGTTCGATCCTAGAAAAACTTATTTCCTTAAAAAAACACTGACTGCAGAGCATTATTTAAAACTCTTGGGTGACAAAAGTTACTCCCAATTTTTCCTGCTGATTAGGTAAAATGAGGACTTTCCTAAATAAAGTTTTCCGAGGAAGATTGATTGGTAGAAGCGGGCAAACCGAATGACTTCCCTCCCTGAAATTTCCAGGCATAGCACCATTGGATTGCTATTTGTGAAGTCATTTGAAATCTTGAGTATTCCTAAATAATAGAAATATCAAAAAATATGAGAAAATTGAGTTTTTAAAATTTGACCTCTAAAAAGTTTTTTTCCCGAATTTCTGTCATTCAATAAATTGACCAATATTTTGAGAAAAAAATGGATTAATTTCAATTTTAAATTTTATTTAATTTAAAATTTGACCTCAAAATTTTTTTTTTTCAAAAACTTAATTTTTCTTTTATTTTTTAATACTTTTATTATTTATTTTATTTTAACACCATTTGATCATGTTTTATATAATTTTTGGATCTGATGGATCTGATGGGATCTCGATATGTACATAATCCTCTGTTAATTATTGTTAATTTTTGTTACATGGGTTTTTGATTTTGAAAATCTGCTTTATTTCTACCTAAATAGACCAAGAAATATAGAAGAGCACAAATCTAGAATCCGTCAAGAGAGAGGGAGAAAGAGTATACCACCAGAAATAACTGATCATGCAATTCAAAGAGTTTATGATAGAATTGGACAGTGCCAGATTGTTCAAGAGCAGTAATTTCAACATTCATGATGAATATCATGAATATTTAGACAATTTTGTGACTACATTAGAAGCATTTCAAACTCTAAATTCAAATGTTTGACGAGCAAAAAATTCAGCTTTTGAAATGCAAGAAAACTTTACGACATATTTTAATGATAACTAAAATTATATAGATGCAACTTACTATCAAGTTTTAGTTCTTTCCCGGGCAAAAAATTTTTAGGAACTGATATCGATACAAATAAACAACCTCCAATAAAACGAATGAGAGAAAAGCAGAAATAGACCATGGATGCTATTGAACAAAATATTAGTAAAGAGCAACTCATTTCCGACCATTGTTAAGAAAGTGATGATGAATTTGATTTATATGGTAAAAGTGCCACAGTACAACTAAGAAAACTGCCTTTAGATTTAGTCTTTGGCCCATTCTTATAATCAACTTTAAATTGACTTTATTTTTTAAAACAACTTTAAAAATAATTTTGATTCTTATAATATAACTTTAACACTTTAACCCAAGTTAAAGATAAAGCCACTTGGAGACCACCTTAGACGGCTTTAAATCTATAACACATGCGCATTAAGATAAGTTTGAAATGTTTATTGACATGTTTGAAAAATAAAATACGACCCTATTCTTTGTTGTAGTATGCGTCCCCAATATTTCTTTGTTTTTGTGGTGTATTTTTAATTTGCGGATTGTTAATTTTGTGTGCATTATGCAATCCAACTCAAAAAAAGAAAGCTACCGCAATCGCGGAACCAATTTTAATAAAGACGAGGAATTGCCTTTAATAAATGTAATAGGGAAGTATAAAAACATTATAGAATGTAAAAACAACAACGTTAAACCATACCAAAGAGTAAGTATGTATATGCATATTATAGAAATATATTACGTGAGCAAATTTTCGTTTTAGGAGGAAGCATGGAATAAAATTCTGCTAAAAAACATATTTCCCGCCAATAACACATAACCTATAAACACGTGATACGTACAGAAGATTTAAAGTGTAGAAATAGTATATCAATTATCAAGAACGGTAAGGAGATTTTACCGATCGAAGACCATGTTCGCTGCGCTCAGTCTCCAATATTGTCTGAGATCGGTAAAATCTCTTACCGTTCGTGATGCTTATGATATTTTTGCACGGTCAATTTTTTTGTACCACCAAGTTTATTTTAAACAATACAAACAGAAGGAAAATTTTGGGTATGTTGTAATCTCATGATTAGACAAGTAGGCTGTTTTCATACATGCGTTACCATGGCATTTTCCCAAACATGATCAGTAAGTTGTATTTACCGTTCTAGAACGGTAAGTACAACTTACATACCGTTGTCAAATCAGCTGTAGTAAATAAACAAAAACGCTTGATCGTGCAAAAAGAGATTTTGTCACAAATAAATTCTATTTGAATGGTTTTCTTAAGCAAAATCAGGGTTCAAAAATGGCTGATAAAAAGCATATTCCGCACTGCATGCTCTACGAGTTCCAGCTGGGTAGAAAAGCAACGGGGGCGGGAAGAAACATCTGTAGTGCCCTGGGCCAAGGTGCTGTTTAACGACAGAAAGTGCCAGCGTTGGTTCAAAAAATTTCGTGAGGGAAATTTTTCTTTAGATGATGATGAACTTTGACCAGGAAGCACTTCAAGGTCTCTTGGTTCAAAATCCTCAAATAACGCAACAAGAGCTTGCTACAGAACTTAACTATTCACAAAAACCATTACGAACCAGCTGCCAGTACTTGGTAAGGTGCAAAAGCTTGGAAAGTGGGTTCCTCACGAACTAATGGAAAACAACCGCAATCAAAGAGTCACAATTTGCCATTCGCTTCTCTCACACCAAAACCGTTTGCCGTTTTTGGTGCAAATTGTGACTGGTAATGAAAAATGGGTATTCTACGTTAATTTGAAGAGGCGACCTCAATGGGTAGACAAGAGTCAATGCCCGCAGCTCATGCCAAAGCCGGACCTGCACGCGAGGAAAGCGATGTTATGTTTGGTGGAATTTTAAAGAAATTATTCACTTTGAACTTTTACCAACGCAAGGCCGCATACCGCAAAAACCACGGTAGAAAAATTAAACCAGTTGGGATGGGAAATTCTTCCTCAACCTGCGTACTCTCCTGACTTTGCCCCTTTTCCAATTATCATTTGTTTTCTTCTTGGGGAAAAAATTCAATAATGAAGAGTGTCTTAAAAATGCCTTGACCGAATTTTTTCAATCTAAATCTCAAGAATTTTACAGTAGGGGAATTAAGATGTTACCTGAGCGTTGGGCACAAATAATCGGAAACAACAGCAATTATCTTCTAGACTGGATTATTTTTTCCGCTTAAATAAAATCTTTTTAAAGTTCACAAAAAAAAACGACATTAATTATTACTAGACCTGATAAATCAAACGGGTCGTGGTCCCTCCTCAGCAGGAACCAACATCATTTATGAACAAGTGATACAAATTATAAATATGAAGACGGTGAGCGGACTGTTTAATAGCTGCGACAGTGATTCTGTATCTGAAGGAATTATTAATACAGTAAAAAACTCTAATACAACGGAAGCTTCCGATAATACAGTATCAGGTACGCCTACCGATTGTAGCACAGCAGACTGTACTTATAGCTTCATTTATATTACAGATGTTTTGGAGAATGAATTACTATAGGAAGGAATCAGCCAGTCAATATCTTCCCAATCAAGTATGACTATCATAATTGATAACCACAAAGAATATAATTAAAATTTACTTACAGCTTCACTAGATTCCGATATTAATCAAATAGGACCGGACCATCAAACAATTTCTAAACCAAGCACTTCGACAGTCACCCCAAATACTAACCGGAGTCATTTAAATGGGAAACTGAAACAATTGTCTAGGAAGAAAACACCACTGGCTGCAATGGAAGAAATATATCTAGAGGAGAACATACACCATTTAAAAAATAAAGAAAGAAGGAGTAAGGAGTTGCAGGAGAAACGAATGGAATTATTGCAGCTTGAAATAGAAAAAGCGAAACAAAAAACGGCTTAGTGCTCTATATCACAATTACATTGTTTGTACTATTAGTATTGTTGTATTTTCTATTGTGATTAGATATATGTAAAAAAATGGTACAAGTTCTTTCAACAAACATTATTATATATTAAAATTTTCATTAAAAAAAGATTGCATGTTTGTTGTACACCCACGTCGGATTCATAATTGTGACCATTCTCATGCTCGTTATCCAATACAAATTCGCCATCCATTGGAAACTCGTCATTCATTTCTATGGCGATATTGTGTAGCACTGCCGTTGCTACTATAATAGCCATTGCCGTGTCTAACTGTACTTTAATTCCCAACGAAAGAATTGAGAATCGTCGCTTCCAGACGCCGTATTGGCATTCTACAACATTCCGGGCTCTGATTAAAGCCAAATTACCCATATAGGAATTCGCAGGCTTTTATCTTTATATCTTTATATCTTTATAAATATATTTATTAATTCGATTATTTTTTAATTATTTATTACAACCTATTGGTTTTGTCATGGATTCAGTGTTGGGCCAATGTTTATTGCCAATGTTGGCCCAATGTCTATTGCCAGTGTTGCCCCAATGACGTAGTCCAAGTAAGGAACGAAGTTATCATTCCAATCTTTAAACCAAGACAGGACCAACACTGGCTTTCAAGCTTGGGCCAAAGTTAAGCAGAGTTGGCCCAAGTCAACTAAATTAAAGAATATCAACAAAATATAGTAAAACGTTTATAAAGTCAATGGGATGACACATGGCGATGGAAGACAAGACCTACCTTGAAGAAATGCACAAGCGGTCCCAGGGTAGGGAAGAAGCCGAGGAGGCGTTTTAGTGGGTAGGCGTCGGACTTTTGTTCGACGACAGTCCCACACTCCCAGTCGGCACTGGGTCGACTGGGGTAGTCTATAAAAAATTTCCCCTCGGCACGCAAGAAAAAAAAAGTCTGGGCCAATACTGGGCCCATCATCATTTCCTACATGGGTTACCTTCGCTCAGCATCTCTCTGAGGATTTTGTAATGGGGTAAATAAGTACGGCCAAAGTACGTAACCAGCATCGCCAACTAGTACAAATCGCCAAAATTGACCATTTTCGAATTCTCTTCTTAGAGAGATATTACTAAAAATTAAATGATATTTCGAAACAACACGTGCTAACCTCATACATAAGCACAAATGCTAGACTATGACGTTACATGTGACGTACTTGAGCCAAAACAAGTCTACCAACTTCATTTATAAACAGTAAAACCAACTTTTGTTAAAGTGGTTTGTTATTTACATTATGAAACACAATCACTTTAAATTTCCCTTAAAGTCTTAAAGTGACTTTAGTTAAAGGCGCTTTAACGAGTTGATCATAAGAACGGCCCTTTGTCTGCAAACAAAAAATACTAACTGTTATACAGTAGGAACGGTTGAACGGTTGCATCATTTGTGAGTTCAATCTAAATTTTCATCATCAACAGGTATTACTGTTTTTACCACCACTTGCGACCTACGAAACTCGTTCCACTGATGAATCAAATTGTAGTTTTGTTTTAAAAGTACTTTAATTATTTAGTGATATTAAATTAAATAGTACATAGATAAAACAAATTTTACTACTATATTCTCACCTACGTCAAAAATTACGTCACCTACGTCAAAAATTATTAGAAAAAATTCCATCAGCTGAAGGATATCACAAATTTACAGATCGCCATTAGCTACAGAATTACTAAAACTAAAACGCCATCTTCCAGGCACGATAAAACCAAACCGAAAAAGATTACCTCAAAGAATTAAAAACCGAAATTTACTGTAAAAGACTGAATTACTCTGTGGAAACGTAACACAGTGTTAGCATCGAAATACAGTCAAGCAAATTGGTTTTGAGTTTTTGTATTTCATTAAAAGCAAATTGGTGTATTATAAAGAAAATATGTTTCAATTTCAATAAATAATGTAGAAACACAGTTACAGTTAGACTCAGGTTCGGACATTACTGTAATCACAGAAAAAACGTGGATACGGATTAAGAAACCAGCATTATTCGCCGTTGTTATTATAGATGTATACAAATAAATATACATACAAAACAAATTATTTTAAATATTTGTTCTATTATTAAAAAAATAAAAATTATAAAGCGAATCCTTTTAACCAAATAAAACTACCTGCTTTAGAGAACATGCGTTTTCTCAACATCTGGTGAGTATTGTAAATTATCCTACTTCTACAGTTAGTAATTTCAGTGAACAAACTCTTTTGTCGAATACTATCTTAAAATAATGTGACTTCCAAGTCGGCAAATATACAATCAGCAACAAACGCCTCAGGTGGTGAACTCAAATTGCTGAAAAAAGTCATGTATCCTGTAACTTTCAATAGGATTACGAAAAATTTAAAATTTTTCTTCAATACAAGTAAAAAATTTGAACCTATTTGGTTTTTATTCGATTTATTTGAAAAACCAAAATCAAACTTTTGTCAATATATAGGTACATATAGCAGAAACACAAATTAACAGTTTAATTTAAAATTCCCAGAAATATTTAAAACAAGATGTTGTTGTACAAAAACAAAAGTAGCACTATTACTTAAACCGGAAGCACGTCCTGTATTCAGAAATAGACGTCCAGTTGCATATGCTGTTATACCATAATTGGAACAAGAACTACAAATGATTAAAATAGAAGGTATTGAAAATATTAAAACAAGCATTACAATTACACAGACATCCATTATCAATTCCAGAGAAAATCTTTAAGAAAATGCCATACTGTACTATATATAGATATAAGTAGAGGATGATTCAAAGAAATTCTTAACTATATATACTCCAAAAAGGTTGTATCAATTCAATCGACCTCCAGCCGGAGTCAAATCAGCTTCTGGCATATTTCAACAAATAATTGATCTAATAATTGCAGGTTTACCGAAAACAGCAGCTTATATGGATGACATCACAATAGACGAGACAGAACAAAACGAAAATGTGAATGCACTCGTAATAAGAATAAAATATTATGGTTTTGCACTCAAAAATGAGAAATGCAAATTTTCAGTAAAACAGATAAAGTATCTTAGTCACATTCTTAACAAAGACCCAGAAAAATTACAGTAATAATTAACATGCATGGACCAAAAGATCATTAATGCTATTTTAAAAACAAAATATACGTAATAATTAACTATAAGTAGTTCCACTTACCTGTTATTTTGATGGTTTAATCGGGCAGGAACGTGTTGTTATAGAACAGGGGAGGGTCCAGGTTCAATGTACAATAACCAAAACAGCGACAACGATGAACTAGAAAAATAAAAAAAAAACAATAATAAGATGGTACATTACACAAGAAATGTAAAGAAAATGAAAGTCAACAATGTAGAAGAAAAAGATCTTATAGAAATCTAAAACAAAATTTATTAGGAATTTGAGGAAAAAATAAGCTCAAAAACATATTTTTTAAGGTTACATAATGTGCTTTTAAAAAAATGATATCAAAGTCCACTGCAGGTAATTAGTGTGAACGGATTTTATTAGCAAATGCTGATTTCAGATTCAAAATTGATTGACAAATTTGTTATCAAATTTGGATTTAATTAGTTGATGAATTAGTTTTGATTTAATTACTTATCTATCCATCTTTTGATTTAATTACTTATCTAATGCCTAATAGAAAACTTAGTGACTAATTTGTCTGTAAAGACAAAAAATGTGAAAAAGTTAATGAAATTAATGATTAACCTGTCAATAAACATTCCTAATGGAACGGCTCAATTAAGCCACAAATGCTTACAGGAAGGTGATGAGCATTTTGATTTTTTATTATAACTTTTTTTTTCAAAGTCGTATGTTTTAATTTAAATTACAAAAGTGAGCTTAGGTATCATTCTCTGAATTGTTTACATAGAGATTTGTCACAATGATGAGTCGTTAGAGATATAAAAGGGTCTAATTGATAGAAGTTTCTTAAATTTAGTATTAAGAAATTTGGTTTCTTAAATTTGGTTTTTCCACCTAAACCACTCTAGAAAATATTTTCGCTATCCTATCAACCCACGGTACACTTTCTTATTTTAAATGGAACGATATATTTTTTATTCCATATTCAAATTCTATGAGAAAAATCAACTGAATTTTGAAAATGTGACCTATGATCTAGAGTTAATAGTGTTACAGAAANATTTTTACTTTTTCTGAAAATTTTGATTTTTTTGTTTTATTTAAAAAAATCATAACTTGGAAAATATTGTTGCTAGACAAATCAAATTTGTAAATCAAATAGTTTAAAGTGTGTACTTTACGCTAAATTGGATTGAATAATCTTTCACCGTTAAGCTGAAATCAATTTTTCTCTCAGCCAATTTTCAAAATGTAATATTTTTCTTATTTAAAGTGGAATTATATATTTTTCTTTACACGGTTGGATAAAGTTATTTAAGATTTTTGATTTCTAATAATTTACCCCTTGAAGAAAAATACAAAAAAATTGTAGGCTTGGCGAAACAACTTTCCGTCACAATTAACATCTAAATAATTAATAATTTTTAGATTTTTTTAATGAAAAATAATAGATAAAGCTGACAAGAAAAGTAATTAAATTAAAATTAATTGGATTTTCTTTTCATGTAAAATTGGTTGAAACATAAAATAATCATTGTTAACCTCAAATATGACTGCTAATGTCATTTTACTAGACCTTCTATGCATTTCTTTATAAGCGAATTATAAAGTCTTCGAACCTTTCAAATAAAAGGAAAAGCTAACGGAAACTGAAAATTCAGATTAACTGAAATACTATTGAAGATAGGTTTAGGGAGTGCGATGTCGAATTTTTTTCTCTATCCGAACGTGATAAGAAAAATATACGGTTCCATTTAAAATAAGAAAGAAATTAACGTCTTAAAATTATCTGAAAGAAAAAATTATTTCAGCTGAACGATAAGAGACTATTTAATTCTGTACAGTTTAGTGAAAAGTACAGTATTTGAATTATTAAAGTTCCACATTTTAATTATTCAGTTGCAAAAGGCTTTAAGATATTAATTTTTCAATTAAATACTGAAAAAAGAAAATTTTCTGAAAAAGTCAAAATTTCTGGAAAACTATTATCGCTAGAGCATAGGACGACAAATTATCAAAATTCGCTCCAATTTCCCCATAAAATCTAAACATGAAATAAAATAAGAAAGTAGGGCGCACTACCTCATATGACAAGGATTGATAGAACAACGAAAATATTTTCTCTAGAAGTAGTTCACATGGAAAAACAAGTGTATTCCAAATTTCAGACTCTTCTATCGAATAGAACTTATTATACCTTTAATAGGCCCTCTTGACCTACCTGAATGTACGTTTAATTAACTTATACTGTAATATTGGTTGCAGTATACAAGGCACATTTTATTTGATTACGGTCGGTATTTTGTAAGATTTTGTAGATCCATTACCATGGGTCATTTCAATTAATTTGGTCAACTACAATTGTATGTAACATTATTTGAATGTAGGTATTATAATTATTTAATAACTAAAATTGAAATTCAATAATTAATAACAAAACGTAATGTCCCTCATTGATATCGATTATTCACAAATTTCTTCGTAGATCTTTTAAAAGGCCGTAGTAATATTATAGCAGCGATACAAAATTGTAGTTAATCAAATTAATTGAAATTATTAAATTGACAGAGAGGAGATTGTTGATTTTCTGATGTAGATCCGTTACACAATGGTAACGAATCTACAAAATTCTATAGAATACCGACTTATGTTTATACATACATAGATTTTCTATGTATGTACAACCGTACAACAAAAGCAGGCGGTATGGGNGAACCAAAGGGTCCTCCAACTTTGCTTATTATTAGATTTGGAAACATAAATAAATTACACCTATTTTTACAAATTCGCTGTATATTCGTAATAAAGTATACGTATCTATTATCTATAGTATTACTTTCCAGTTGGCAACGTAAATGGGTTTTTATCATGGAATTATTCTATTTTGCATTCTATACAGTGTGAGTCAAAAGTTCCGCATAATGCAAAGAACTCTTTAATTTATCAAGATTTTGAAAAACGCCGAGACAGGTAACTTTCTATTTTTTTAAGAAGTGTTTTCTGTTTTGCTTCAATAATAGCGATATTATTCAACTCGCAAGTTTATCGAAATGAGTACTTTTCGATACACTGTGAAATAAAAGAAAATGTAATAAATTATTTTTTTAAGGTTGCTAACGTTTTCGTTGTTATTGACAACTGTCAAAAATACTGAACAAAATACACATTAATTTTCAAATATTCAACTGTTATATCAGTAACACCAACTCCCACCAAATTCCCTAAATTTCATAACTCAAACTTTTTTTGTAAAAAGGGCACAAAATTGGCAAAACAGAAAAAATAGTATAAAAAAATCGTGTCACCAGTCGTATATTGCGCTCGTCCTTTGGAAAACTCGTGCTACCGCACTCATTTTAAGTAACATTTAAATTGCCCGCGCTTTTGATTTTTAATCAAACCATTAGTAACAACATTTCAAACGCCATCTGAATCTTCTTGTACATAAAACTGAAGACTAGTCCGGGTGAGGAAGTGGGGTATCTATATTATCTATGGTATAATCTCAGAATATTTGTTATCAAGCGGTTTTTTTTGAGCGGGTTTTGTGTTTCGGTCAGCGCTTTTGAATATATAAATGTTTTAAAATAACATAAATTTTGATTTTTCCAGAAAAAAGGAATGTATATATCCTCGACAATTCAATCTATATTATTTGAATTTTTCCATGTTTTTGTAGGGACTACCGTACTACTTTTTATTCCGCGCTCAGATGACAGTTCTGTCGTTCTGTCAAAATTTCGCAATTGAATCGTGAATGAAGTTTATAAGAAAGTTGAACTGAAAAGGGTGTGTGTGTAATCATAGATTAGTGAATAGAGTTTTGGTTGACGAGGTGCTGGTTCCTCATTAAATTTTGCGGTGGTTGTGAGATGGCCACGGTTCTCGATTCACGATTTTGATTTTTGTAGCAAATTAATTTTTTTTTTTAAATAAAGTATCTACAATAGAAAAAATTGTATAAAAAACTCGTGCTACGGTACTTGTTTTTTTTTTAACTCGGACTCGTGCATTAATTGTCGACTTCTGACAATTGTTTTTAATATACTATTCTAATTCATGATTAATTATCCAGACTGTGTCGGGGAAGTTATTAGGCCGGCGGTTCTTAGATTCGGCTCCTTTCAAATTTTTAATATACTATTCTGTGACTTGGTCGAAACGACTCAACCAGCAACCATCGCAAAAAAATTAGAACCCCTATTTTAATTTTTTTTTTCTGAAAGAACATATTTTTCTTTCTGACATGTAAAAATTGTAGGGGGTTACATAAGAAAATGTTGAGAATAAAATTGTTAAAAGTTTCCAAGATTTCCTGTCGTCGCAATATCCTTGCAGAATATACGAAAAATGCAATACTTCTGAATAAG
>JACDRQ010001099.1:0-10322 GCA_013841215.1 Hycleus cichorii
TTAATTAATTAATCCATTATAAACATTTTAATTATTTAAATAATAATATTAAAACTTGAACAATTTATAGAAATTTGCTAAAATCCGATGACAATTTTTTTTTAAATTGGGGCGACATATAGTAATTTAAGTGTTAAGAACAGCGCCATCTCTGACTAATTGAATAGATTAAATTTAAGGAAACTGTAACGATGGTAATTCTGGAAATTTCCAAATTGTTATAATTTTCCAAAATTACCCTGAAATTTTCGAAATTACTTTTATTCCATCATTTAATTATATTTAAATTTACAAGTTACCTATGGAAAAACAATGATTGTCAATTTTTCAAACCAAAAAAATTAATCAAAATCGTATTACAGGAAAATTTTGGAAATTTTGTATATTAATAAAATCCAAAAATGAAAGTATACAATTTTAATCAAATCGATAATTATCCAATAAAAGTAAGTAATTTAATAATCCAAACATCCGGTTCGAATCGTTTTTTTGCAATTTAATTCGACCAAACTGACACTAGAGGTCGGACAAATCATTCAAATTCTAGAATAAAGTTGCCAGATTTCCGATAATTCCCCAAATTCGGGAATACAACAATTGAAAACTTGCCAACAAATAAATTTCGAATTAAATAACGCAAATCACACAAATTCGTGGAAATCTCCGAATTTTCGCCGCTTTTAAAACGAATAATCGCATCGAAATTCACAAAAAAATTACCACAATAAAAATAATTAAATCAAAAGGGTGTCCAAATTGTTACTCCTATACTATTTAGTCGCCCATTATTGGCGCTATAATTGATTTTGTGGCGGTTTTTCAACCAAATTTTTGAGCGATAATTTTGAGTCGCCAATTGGGGAATTTCGAGGTTGTACAACCGGCAACAACGTACGCGTCATCACACCAACACATGTACAAAATAGACAGAAATCATTGATGTATATGTTTATAAAATCGACACAACCACACAGAAATACGCCATTTTGTTGTGTCTGCACCTAGTTTTTGTCTATATAGATTGATTAATTAAAATAAAACAAATTAATAACGAATATTAATCAAAAGAAAATTCGTCTATAGTATTAGTGTTTATCATTTAATTTAATTAAATCGATTAATTATTTTTGGAATTATTGTCTTCGTGTATGATATTAGAAATCGTTAGAAATGGATGAGAAAGCGTCAAATAAAGAACTGGACCAATGGATAGAACAATTGAACGATTGTAAGCAATTAACAGAAAATCAAGTTAAAACCCTATGTGATAAGGTAATTATAATTAATATTAATTAATTAATTTAATTATAGGGAAATTGAGGAAATTTCAGCAATTCTAGTATTAGTCATCGTCATTAATTGATAATGATTAACACTCAGGTGCATTCAAACCTTTATTTCCTGTATGATTGTTTTTTTTTTTATTTTAGAAATTAATTTCGATACGAAAATGCGAAAATTTCGGCTAAATCACCGAGTAATCGTTACGTGTTTGTCCGTTGATAACAACAAATGTTTTTTTATTTGTTTCATTGTCGGTAAATTGATGATAATTTTTGAATTAAATCCGATTATTATCACGGCCTATAGTGCTATTAATAGGTTAATTAATTCGATTCGTTTATATTCCTTTCAAAATTGTTCAAATTCGTGTGGAATTACGGGGAATTTCGTGTTAAATTTGGAATTTCCAACAATTAAACTACCGATTGCCAACATTACGTAGACAAAATAAATAATAACAGAATTTTGTTATTTCTATTAGAATTTCTTATATAATTTATAATAAATTGTGTGAAATTATTCATTTCACAAATCGCGGCCTTGATTTGTTTGTATCTTCGTTTTTATTACAACAAAATCATCGTATTTCTAGAATTATATAATTTTCTTTTTCGGTGTGAATCACTAGTGTGCTCCTAAAATACGCCTCTTCCAGACATAATTCTACAGGACGTCCAAATGAAAATAAACATTCACGCATATACAGAAATTCGAATTTATTTTTACAATTAATCGACCATTATAGATAAGAAAATGTACGGTGTACTCGAGTTTGTTTACAATTTTATTATTATTATTTTCGTTAATTGTAGGGAAAATTTCCTAGACAAGTTGGTAGTGACACAATTTTTCTATAATTTATTAGCTTTTACCACAAATACGTAAAAAACTAATTGAAAATTACTGGAAAATACGCAAATTTTTGATAAATATTGTCGTATTCAATACACTTACATTTGATCGTTATCTATAAATTGTCCTTCAGTATTATAATTTTGTTTATTTATAATTAATTCTTTGTCCCCACTGATATTTACACAATTACAAATTAAATTTTTAAAGATAAAATAGATATGAAGATAAATATGTTTGAATTGGATAAATCCTTTATTTTGTGCGGTTAAATTGAATTTTTCGTTGAAAATTCACAAATTACACGTTTCGGATCAAAATTACAGTAGGGCTGAATTTAATTTATGTAGCAAGTTCTATTTGACGAGTAATTGGGAAATATTTAAAGGGGATATTAGCAGATAATTTGAGCTTCGTAGATCGTTTAAAAGTCGTATTTTTCGACAATCTGTACAAAAATCGCCAAATTACCTAAAACGAGCGTTTTTTACCAACTTCCCAATGGGCTATGAAGCCCGAATTTTGGTAAAATAATCTCTAAAAATCGTTGGTGTATTCTTCAAATTGCTCGTTAAATAATGGGGTTTTCCATATAAATTATATACTTCTAATTCAACAGCCTCGTATGTGGTGTTATTCAAACTTGAATTGTTTCACATTAAAATTGCAGTATATGACGATAAATACAGCCTGTTTCAGCTCAATTGGGTTATTTGAAGTGGAATTATACAGGGTTGTTAAACTAAAGTATTAATTAATAAAAGTATATAGTTTATATGGAAAGTCCTATTATTTTAAGGAATGATTTGAAAAATTGTTTAAGAGATTATTTTACCAAAATTTGAACCTCGTAGCTCTTCGGCNAATTCGAACCTCGTAGCTCTTCGGCAAGTGGGTCAAAAAACACATTAATGACGCTATAATGCCCCACATTTTTTTTCCATTTTTCTTCATTACATTCCAGAATAAAATAAAGAAAAACGAAGAAAATCAATGTTGGCAAAACTTTCATTTTTAAAAATTGGGATATATTTAAAGGAGTTATATGGGGATATTGAGCTTCGTAGATCATTTAAAAGTCGTAATTTTCGACAATCTGTACAAAAATTGCCAAATTACATAAAACGAGCGTTTTTTACCAACTTCCCAATGGGCTATGAAGCCCGAATTTTGGTAAAATAATCTTAAAAATCGTTGGAGTATTCCTCAAATTGCTCGTTAAATAATGGGGTTTTCCATATAAATTATATACTTCTAATTCAACAGCCTCGTATGTGGTGTTATTCAAATTTGAACTGTTTCACATTAAAATTGCAGTATATGTCGATTAATACAACCTGTTTCATCTCAATTGGGTTATTTGAAGTGGACTTATACAGGGTTGTTAAACTAAAGTATTAATTAATAAAAGTATATAGTTTATATGGAAAGTCCTATTATTTTAAGGAATGATTTGAAAAATAGTTTAAGAGATTATTTTACCAAAATTTGAACCTCGTAGCTCTTCGGCAAGTGGGTCAAAAAACACTGAAATGACTCTATAATGCCCGACATTTTTTTCCATTTTTCTTCATAACATTCTAGAATAAAATGAAGAAAAACGAAGAACTTGAACTGTTTTACATTAAAACTACAGTATATGACGATAAATACAGCCTGTTTCATCTCAATTGGGTTATTTGAATTGAAATTATATAGGGTTGTTAAACTAAAGTATTAATTAATAAAAGTATATAGTTTATATGGAAAATCCTATTATTTCAAGGAATGATTTGAAAAATAGTTTAAGAATTTATAGGAGGATCTCTGGAGATCATTTTACCAAAATTCGAACCTCGTAGCTCTTCGGCAAGTGGGTCAAAAAACACATAAATGACGCTATAATGCCCGACATTTTTTCCCATTTTTCTTCATTACATTCTACAATAAAATGAAGAAAAACGAAGAAAATCAATGTTGGCAAAACTTTCATTTTTAAAAATCGTACAATGGACGTTTTTGGCCAATTTTCAAATGAGCTGCGAGGCCCAAAATTTGCTACAATGATGTCTAGAGATCCTCTTATAAATCCGTAAAATATCCCCCAAATTACTCATAAAATAATAGAATTTCCCTTATAAACTATATGCTTTTATTGTTTCACAATAAAATTACATACGCAACCAAAAATAGAGCATGCTTCATCCCAGAAGTGTTACTCAAAGTCAAATTATAATGTTTCACATTTAAATTACAGTACGTGACGTTACTCAAAGTAGAATTAAATCATATGGACTCGTATAAGTTTTGTTATTGTAACATGATTAAATTCAATTGATTATTATTAATTTAACTCAAAATTGTCCAAATTTAAAGCTTAAAATTCCCCAAATATAAATATATTTCATTTCAAATCGAATTACACTAATGTTTATTCAAAAATTAAGTTATATTGTTTCACATTAAAATTTCAGTAGGTGACGAATACAAAATAAGTTTGTAAGAAATTTGTATGTTTGTTTTATTTTATTTTAAGAGTTTTATTTTTATAGTGGATTGATAAATTGGAAAATTCTATTTCAAAACGTGTAAGGATTCTTACAAAATCCTTATCGATGTATTTAATTTGTTAGTAATCCAAGTATTCGTCTATTTGTAATAGAAAAATTACTGTAAATTAATTTTATAGGATTCTAAAATGCTGATTTTGTATATTTATATATTGTTGCATAATTTTATTTTATGGTAGTTGAATTGGTTTATTTTGTTGTTATAGGCGAAGGAGATCTTGTCGAAAGAATCGAATGTACAAGAAGTAAAATGTCCAGTAACTGTGTGCGGTGATGTCCATGGACAATTTCATGATTTAATGGAATTATTCAGGATAGGTGGTCGTAGTCCTGATACAAATTATTTATTTATGGGTGATTATGTTGATCGTGGTTATTATTCAGTTGAAACTGTTACATTATTGGTTGCATTAAAAGTACGTTATAAAGAAAGAATAACAATATTACGTGGTAATCATGAATCAAGACAAATAACACAAGTTTATGGTTTTTATGATGAATGTTTAAGAAAATATGGCAATGCTAATGTATGGAAATTTTTTACTGATTTATTCGATTATTTACCATTAACAGCATTAGTTGATGGACAAATATTTTGTCTACATGGTGGTTTAAGTCCTAGTATTGATACATTGGACCATATCCGTGCATTAGATCGTCTACAAGAAGTAATTATTTCTCTTATTCTATTAGACAACGTCATTCAACTAAAAGTATACAGTTGTAATGGCAATTATTTGATGAGTAATTTGAACTTATAGCAAATTTTGGGCTTCGTAGCTCTTCTGAAAGTTGCTCAAAAAACGTGCAATAGAGACAAATGGAAAAAGTCGTTTGACGTCCAAAAATCGCTTACAACAACCGATTTACCAGTGAGCTACGGGGCTCAAATTTTGGAACCTTTCTATAAATTCTTGAAATGTTCAAATTGCTCATTAAATATGTAATGAATTAATTTATTGTTTATTGAACAATCTGTTAAATAGTTATTGATTTTTTTATGAATTTTAGGTGCCCCATGAGGGTCCAATGTGTGATTTATTATGGTCGGATCCGGATGATCGAGGTGGTTGGGGTATATCGCCACGTGGTGCTGGTTATACATTTGGACAAGATATATCAGAAACATTCAATCATTCAAATGGTTTAACATTAGTATCAAGAGCCCATCAATTGGTTATGGAAGGTTATAATTGGTGTCATGATCGTAATGTTGTTACAATATTTAGTGCACCAAATTATTGTTATCGTTGTGGTAATCAAGCTGCTATTATGGAATTGGATGATGCACTTAAATATTCATTGTAAGTCGAAAATTTCTAACATATTTATTCAATTTTATATACAAATTCTGTCATTATTTAGTTAACAATTCGGAAAATATTAGAGATTATTTTAGCAAAATTCGGGCCTTGTAGCTCAGCTTAAAGTTGGTCAAATAACGTTCGTTGTAGAATTAGCTAAAAATCGATGTCGAAGTAATCCTGATTTTGCTGAAATGTTCTCCAGGGATTCCCCTAGAAAGCCTTAATATTTTTCCAAATTTGTGTTGAAAATAGACTCATTTTGGCATAAAAAAATAGGGAATGAATGTATATTTGTCAACTACTTTGAGTGAGGAAATACTTGGGAGTTTTTTTTTAAGTTGCTGTTTTTCTTACTTAAATTTAAATGACAGTTGTCAAAGAAATTACATAAAAATAATTGAATCTTGCAAAACACCAAATTTCCTATTGTATTGATAAAAATTTAGGGATTTCGAAGGCTTTAGGTTGGTATTTACGTACCAACATGCTCTTATTTCAACAGATTGTCGGTAATGCAGATTGTAAAGTTGAAACAAGAAGCGGCTACTGCGAGGAGAAATACCGTGAAACACTTACTTTGCAACTAGGAGTGATTTAAATTTTGCGCGCCTTAATGCCAGCCTCCTATTGGCTATATATGTGAAATAACCAATAGGAAGCTAAAATTTAAGCGCGCAAATTCAAATCCTATTAGTTTAAAAATGAAGTATAACTTTTCTTCTAATGAATGAAAAACTAAATTACTAAGTTGAGCTAAATTTCAAGGGCTTAAAGGTTCAAAAAAAGGTGATTCAAAATAGGAAAAATTCGTTTTTCACTGTACTAAATAATGACAATAATGTGGTATATTAATTAATTTTTTTTTTTAATTTAATTTTTGTTTTAGCTTACAATTTGATCCAGCTCCACGTCGTGGTGAACCGCATGTAACACGTCGAACACCAGATTATTTCTTATAATTCAATAATTTCATTGTCAATCGCAGTATCATTTAAAAAAAAACAAAACAAAACAAAAAAAAGAAGAAAACAAAAAACATAAGCTTAGATTATTACTTTATTTGTTATATTAAAACAGAAGAAATGGCGCAATCTATATACATATACATATATATGAAAAAAACAAAAACAAAAAACAGAAAAGTCTTTTCTTCACCCGTAATTGTATATTCAACCATTATCTGATAGAGCAAAGCTTCAATTTTACGTAGATTATGTTAAAATTTAGTTAAATGCAAATTTTCTTTGGATAAAGGGGTGTATAATAGGCTTTTTACTGTTCTATTCTCTTCTCTATTTCTCTCATTATTTTTGTTGTTGTGATTATTATACAGAAATTTTGGAACAATTCTAGTAAGTTTACCCTAACTGCGACCAAATTTCTTTATTAATTAATCATCAATTCATTTATGATTATAAATATAATAATTAAAATAAATAAATAAATAAAACAGGTAGGTATGCATGTCCTAGGTATATATTCAATGTTTTAATTCAATAAACATTCATTTTTCTATAATGTAGGGTTTATTAATTAAAAAACAATAATAATAATAATAACAAACAAAAGAAGCATATATTGGTGAAAAACTGTACATGTACAAATATAATTTCCACTATTATTTAAAAAATAAAACAAGAATGAGAATTGTTAATGTGTGATATTTATGTACAGGGTGTTATGTGAAGTAAATTACAAAAAGAAAGCGTTAAATCTGCACCTTGTATGTGAATTTTTATTTTAACAATATTGAAAAATTGAATTCATTTTATCACACACTATTTAATTGGGCTTAATTTTTTTTTCCTTTCTGTTGAGACTGTACATTTGGTTTATTGTGTAATAAAAATGATTTCTAACAGTTCTTGTTTTATTTTCTCAAAAATGTGGTAGTTTAGTTTGGATTTCGCGCGATTTTTGTTGGAAATTAAGTTGGCAGAAATTAAAGTCCCTAAATTGTTGGTGACCGATAATTTGCTAAATTATACTTTTTTAAACAATATTTTATAATTATTACCAACAATTACAGGTTAATTAGTATTTAATTTTAGTTGGAAACGTTTAAAATTATTTTTTTGTGGAAATTTAATTCATTCAAATTATAGGTTGGTATTGTTGAATTCCCTAAAGTCAGTTGGTTATTGTGATCCACCATCTTAGAATTTGTTCTTTTCGTTTTGACCAGTCGTCGGGTTCGGTTCGGTCGCTGAAGAAAACTGAAAATGTCTGAAACTCTACAGTTGAAAGGCACCCTTTTGGGGCACAATGGTTGGGTCACGCAAATCGCAACAAATCCCAAATACCCCGACATGATTCTATCGTCATCCAGAGGTAATTGCCAATTTCTTGATAAGTTAGGTTATATCGAATTTTATCGGCGATTATCGTCAAGTAAATCCAATCATCCGCTATTTAATCGGATAAAATTCGATAATTTAGCCTCTAATTATTTAGAATTGTGATATATTTTCGTTAATTAGATAAAACGTTGATTGTATGGAAGTTGACACGTGAAGAAACCCAATATGGTGTGCCGCAAAAGCGCCTTTACGGACACTCCCATTTTATTTCCGATGTTGTTTTGTCGAGCGATGGTAACTATGCGTTGTCGGGTTCATGGGATAAAACTCTAAGATTGTGGGATTTGGCCGCTGGAAAAACTACAAGACGTTTCGAGGACCACACTAAGGTTTGATTATAAAATTTTCATTTTTAAACATTTTAAAACTATTGTTGACGAACAGCTAGAAGATTTTTTGTTTTTTTATCTATAAATAATCAACGCCAACGACTGAAAATCGTTCCAGTACTGTAAGTACTGAAAATATTCCAAATTCAAATTCTCACAAAAATTTGTAATCTAATCGTTGATTTCTTTAATTTACAGGATGTTTTAAGTGTGGCTTTCTCGGTGGACAATCGCCAAATTGTGTCCGGTTCCCGTGACCGTACCATAAAATTATGGAATACTCTAGCCGAATGTAAATATACGATTCAAGAAGACGGCCATTCCGATTGGGTATCGTGTGTACGTTTCTCACCGAATCATTCGAATCCAATTATTGTATCGGCCGGTTGGGATCGTATGGTGAAAGTATGGAATTTAACCAATTGCCGTTTGAAGATCAACCATTCCGGCCATACCGGCTATTTGAATACTGTCACAGTATCACCGGATGGTAGTTTGTGTGCTAGCGGTGGTAAAGATTGTAAAGCCATGTTATGGGATTTGAATGATGGTAAACATTTACACACATTAGACCATAACGATATCATCACAGCTTTATGTTTCTCGCCAAATAGGTAATTTCTTTATAATTTTTAAAAATTATTTCGAACGATAATGATGACAATTTCTCTAACCACTTGATTATCTGTGAGAGGTTAAGCGGATATGGGGCTGATTATTTTTCGAATTAATTTCGGATTATTAACGTAATTTCGATATTTGACGAATTTTTCTTTGTAGATATTGGTTGTGTGCGGCTTTCGGTCCATCGATTAAAATCTGGGATTTGGAAAGTAAAGAAATGGTTGAAGAATTACGTCCGGAAGTTGTAACACAAACAAGTAAAGCTGAACCACCACAATGTTTATCATTGGCGTGGTCAACTGATGGACAAACTCTATTTGCCGGTTATTCGGATAATACAATTCGTGTATGGCAAGTTAGTATTTCGGCTCATTAAAATATGAATTTTTTTTTAATGTATTTTGACATGTATATTGAAATTTTCCAATAAACAATGGAAAATAAGTTTTATTATTTTCTATAATTGTAATAGTGTGTAATAAAGACAATTTTTGTCTAATTTCTATTGTTCTTTGTATTAAGAGGGCTGCAGATAGGCAAAATTACATTAAAACAATAGAAGGGGTGTGCATACTTCGATCAATTATTTTAATGACGTCACCACAAAAAAAATTTCAGCCTAGTAAACCACTCAGAAAGTTTTGAATTTGTTGCCAACCCTATAATTCAAGGATTAATATTTATATATAGAAACGTATAGTAAAATTGATGTTTTTACGTTGGTGTCATTGACGAACTAAACGATCTCGTTTATTTATAAATCAACAATATAACCTCGAATTTTATGTTTTTAAACATATTTTTTTTTTAATTTGAATGAATTTTGTTTTAAAAGACTTTCTTTACTTTGTTTTATTGATTTTTATTGCGTCTTATTGAATTTTGTGTCTAATATACCGTTTTATTATTGTTTATTTAAATTTGCCGCTCTCAATGATACATCCCTAGATTTACTATAGTTAATTATTGGTCTATTGTTGTTGTTATTATACCCGGTACACGGAGGTAATTGAATCT
>JACDRQ010001100.1:0-10320 GCA_013841215.1 Hycleus cichorii
CAACAGTCAATACGACCGTATTATCTTTTTTCTTCTCTCTCGAAAAATGTGTAAATTGTTTTATCTTTACAATAGATTACTTTAAATGTTTGCACAGTGTATTAACACATTATTTATTTAACGTATAATCTATCAAAAAAACAAAGAAAAAATTCCTTGCTCTGGTAGGTAAATATTTGAGGAGAGCTTGACACTTGAACAACCGGCTAGTGTTTACTGTAGTCTTTCGTAAGATACCTCTAACTACGAGAAAACAACGATATTTTTTATGATAAAACACCAATATTCCCATAATTTCACACATTCACTTTGATGATAACAATAATAAAATCGATGACGGCCCACACTTTAATTGTAGATAATTAAAATCAACGGATCATTAGATAGTCGGCTATTATTATTATTATTGGAATTGTTCAGATTAGAATAGCCCGATTCATGTCCACTTTCACTGATGCATCCATTAGAAACGATCCCATCTAACAACTAACGCAACCATCAACAGAACTAGTGATAGTGTGAAACGAGGTGTATTTCCTCGCTCCACCAAACCGTAACTAATTTGATACTTATTTTGAATGTGTGTGTGTATTTTTTTTACCTGTTATTTGTATGTGTGGAGAAATATCGTTTACATGGTCTCTGCAACCATGACGGTGTTATCGTTGGAATTACTCGTTTTACTATATGCAGATGTGTAATTAATGATAACACAAATGGATTCAATAACAACAAAAATTCTAGTTCATTTTCGATCGAAATTAACTGATAACAGGATTTATATAATCGATTGCTTGGCCATTTCCAAACCACACGTTACAACTCAATTATAATTTGGATTTCTACTTTTACTAGAAGAAATGTGGAAGTATTGGGATATGCTTGGGAGCTCTGCTTTTGCTTTTATTTTCGCGTTTTTTCAAGCTTGAAGCATTGAAGTAGGTACATCCTTTTCAAATTGCCAATATTTAATTATCGATAACTCACTTATCATTAAAAACAGAATTTTGAGGAGTATCCAGGGAGGTATTCTGTTTTGAAAAATTCAAATTGAATTCTGACTTACAGGAGACAATCATGGGCCATGTTTTTTCTATTTCTCCCATATTTCCCTTATAATTTGGTTAATATTCTTCCAATAAATGTAATTTTCCGGAAAATCGACTCTTGAGGGTGTTTGTTTCGAAACAGTGTCTTAAAAAATCCAATTTTTAATCATCGATATCTACCTTGTTTGGCTAGATATTGCAATGAGTATAGTCGCATTAGAAAGGGCATTTTACAGAGTATCTATGGTCTTTTTCGCATGCTGATGGAATTCTGAGTTACAGGTAACAATATATTTTCCGCTATAATTTATCAAATATTGCCGATTTTTTGATGATTTTCCCCCGTTATCCTCCAAGTCGCTTAGAATTTTTTCGAAAAATTGGTAATTATTTTTTTATGTCTGCTTCCGTTAGGTGTTGAAAAATCTGTTTCTGTTGTCTCTTCCGTAACATCTCTAGTGCGTCGGTAGCACAATACGGTTGAGTCATTTATTCGTTATGCTCAGATGGAATCCGGTTGATATTCGTAATCCGGTAGCTAAGTAGATTACGGTGTTCACCATGTTCCCACGATTAGTGGGCTGTTGGAACAGTTAATCATACAGGACGGTACTTAAACTACCTAAAACAACTGGTTCGGAATCCCATCTAAAAGAAGATATTTGTGTGGAGAAAGTGAGACAGAATTATATCCATTCACAATACTACACGTTTGTTAGATCATCTGCTTATTACTAATTACTTCGACTGCTTCACTGAACTAGATACATACGTATAAACTTGGTAGGTCTCTTCCTTTTGCTCTCTGTTAATTCAATCGTTCATCTTTGTTGAATTATAAACAGACATAGAACAGAATCACCAACATAATTACACTTTGTTGTGTGGGAAATTGGCCACAAATAATGTTCGTTGTTATAATGTTTTAATAATAAACTGCGTGTTTATTTTGCTTGTTTTGTATTTAGAAATAGTAAATTAGGTATCGAGATCTTTTTTAAAACATTTTGATTTGGAATTTATTCGATTCTCATTCTACAATATAGCCTTTAACCGAGTTGAAAGATATTTATAAGTATACATAAACCGTTTATTGTGCAACCGCAATAATAACCGCAAACCTTGATAAATGAGCAAATGGTGCGCACAATCATTCTCTTTAAGTTTAAAGTTTTATTACACAATTTTTGTTATATGACAGATACAAGTAACTGCAAAGAATCAACCGAAAGGAAAAAACAAGAAGAGAAAACTACAACCAACTTTAATAGTGCTAATAGAGGACGACATTAAGTAGCAAGATGTTGTTCGGTTGTTGTTGTTGTTGTTGTTCGGTTCTTGTTGGAATTTTATAGCTTGAAACTTGAACAGCATAACGGCTTTTGATCGTTTTTCTTCCGCTCCTTCTTCATATTTGAAACATTGTATATTAATCATCAACAGAAGTCGTTTATCGATTCGAATCAAAACGTGACATCGAATCGGATATAAATTTCATATTCCCCCTTCAATATTTTGTGGTTTGGTATTATAGATGATGATGGTTTGATGATCGAAATGTTTTTGTTGTTGTGCACGAGTTCCGTCCATTAACCCGGTAAATGTTGCACGTCATTTACCTTTCAACATACTTCCCTGTTTCTCAAGCTACAACTTGAATGTTCCTTATTTTTCCGAAATACGAAAAAAAAATTGTACATCTTATAAATATATTGCGCCACCAATGTGTTCTCGATTGTTTCACCAATCCAATCAGATAAATTCCAACAGTTACCGGATTTGCGGTCGTAGCCTGGAGCCTTTTATACGTACCGATAATACAACACAAATACAATTCTATTGTATTCTTCTAGAATATCTCGTTTATCTATAATCTTCGATGTATTTTGATATTGTTGAAGTGCCTCGATTTGATTTAATTGGACGATAAAGGTACCGGAACTCCCTCCTCATAGAAAATAATCTTTTTTAGTTATCGTATCGTTACCATTCCATTCGATTCCCACAGATAAATCGCACACTTTAATCGGACACGTTTAATTAATGATAACAATCGATTGAACGATTTTTTCTTATTTTTATTACAATTGTTTTGGTGCTTTAGATTTCCATTTTGTATCCGTTTATACACTACAATGTTGTGTTAATGACAAAACGAAAAGGGTATCATCGGCGCTCATCCGAGCCTGTACAAGTTGGAGCCGGTGTGGTCTGTGCGGCTAAACTACAGTACGCGGTTTGTGGTCACATTCTCTCTATATTTCTATCTTCTTCTAGCTTCACCACAAGCCCCTTCATCGGATGACCGACCACCCTATTTTGGTACTGCCACCAACATACCAAACGCGTCCTCTCTAGATTGCACGTGTCTCGTTTCAACAAACCCTAAATGGGGGAAATAGATTGATTAGATAGAGAGAGAAATAGAAAAACGGTTATGGTATCTTATCATTGACACAATATGCAGGGAATGTATGTTATAGAGACACGAAGCACACCCTTAATGTTTATCTATATGTGATTTTATTGGAACTGACTCAGCACAAGTGTCTTTTTCTTTCCTATTCAATCTGTCTAAAGCTTTCAAGATATAGGAGCAAGATATGAATAAAATCTGAAATATTTCGGCTTTTCTTCACTGGTATTTTATTCGATAGGAATAAAGATGTTCGAAATAGAATGACAGTAATATTTGTAAATGATGATAATGTAGCGAATTTGCCGTTTTTTGAATAATTCCGCAAGTTTATTGTACGATTACATGTTTTTGTTTTCGTGTTTTCCATGTTACAACAATGTATACAATCAATTTCCTTACATTGTTCCCCAAGTTCATTGTACGTTTTATTAGAAAATGTTTTATTTTTGGTACATTATCCATTTACGATGTCTTTGCAATTTTTATTATAATCGAAAATTATTCCGTTACACTTCATTAAATATTAATAGAAGAATTAGAAATTGTATTAACAGTCCTTGGTGTGCGGTTTTAATAGATTTCAAATTGAATTGATTATAGTTAATTGTCGATTTATCCAAGGAAATTCCAATAAATAATAATGACATAGCATTCATGTACATATAAATGGATATGTCCCACTTTCATGAGGGTTATAGTGTCAATTTCAAGTTGGTAGTCAATTTCAAAGGTAGAAGGGTGTTTAGAAGTTGAAAGGGGTTGTTCCACTCATACAGGTATTGAACGACATTCGGTAAACACACATCTATACGTACGAATTGTAGTTGTAATTTAAGGGTTGTGAAATAGAGGGGTGTTTTTATATCTATGTGTACATTTCTCGAATATAGGGCAGGTGGTTGATGTCAATATCGTTTAGTAATCCACATGGGATCGTGTTTATATCAGATGTATTCACCGAAAAGCTTCTAGGAAGTCGTAACAAATTCCAAACGAATAGTTTGAGTGCTTTGCTAAATTCAACAGACCTTTTAAAATGTTACGATACAATTTCGATGGGTTTGCTGCTTTTCGTATTGCGGTTAGCAATTTTGGTTATTTGCTTTTATTTACGAAAGTATCTTGTGTTTTCGTATTTGTCTCATTTAACAAAGAAGTTTCTCGATTGAAATTACTTTTGATTCAATATTAATGGATACAAAAAATCGTAGTAAATTGTTTACTAGTAACCTATAATTTTCTGTATACCCTATCGAATGTAGTAATTTAGGTTTTAGGGTATCACATTGGTTTTATCGGTGAGGAAATTAACCGATAATTTATACCGCGGTAAATAATACGATTTAGAACACCCATGGCGAATACTTGTACTTTATATTATTAGTTATAGAAACCTACAATAAAAGCGTTAATATTAACAAATTATGAAAATAAATACCTTGGAGAAATTCGTTTTTAATACTGAAATAACATAATTGATACATACTATGCCCCATTAAAATTTAATTTTATTGTTACAGGTAGGGCAATTTCCACTTTCACCATTTAGGCCTAAGAGTGCGGTAAAGTATAATTGTATTTTCTATTATGTGAAATTTTAAATAATAAGCGAAATAACAAGAATCAAAGATAAAAACATGTACCTTTTAGTTTATAATTTGTCAATTAAAACTAGTCCGACTTAACTAGATGAGTCAAGTTGGAATAGACAGTGTTACTTTCACTCGATCAATTGTTAAATATAAGGATACATGTTGAAATCTTTACCGCCTCTATTTTAACAATTAACGATTTTTTTTTGTTTTGCTGTGTTGTAATAGCCGAGAATTATCTAATAATCGTGTTTAAATTTGTAATTTTGATCAATAATCTGGAAATCGATCGTAGAAAGAAGAAATAAAGTGAAAGTTTCCGGCATTTCTAATTCAAATGTAATAGTGAAAGAAAGACATTAATCATTTAATTAGTGTTGTATTATGGATGTGATAATTAGTAAGAATCCCCTCTTCTCGTCTCTCGCTCTTTCATTCACTTTATTTGAATAATCTCGATACGACTACACAGTAGCTGTTTTAATTACACATAGCTGTCATGAATACGAAATGTTACTTATATAAGTCTGTCTCTCTCGATTGTTATAACAGTATTGGGGTCCTTTCCACCCCTATTCTATTCTAATTTCATAATTCACTAGAAGCCTCCAATTTCAACCCTTGAATTTGTATGTTTTTAATGGATCAATTTTTCCTATAATCTCTGTCTCAACAATATTATTCCCCGAGTTGATTTATTTTTGATTTTTCTATCTTCTCGTCTTTCATATATAAGCGTTGTTGTATATCGTGATTGTTTCCTTTTGTTGTTCCATTTTTATTTACTGTTTCAACTTGGGAGATGCCAAACCAAACATATGCTGCTTTCGATAAAATAATGTTGCCCCCACACTCGTGCTTTTAAAAACAAGTTGAACTCGAAGAGAAAAGCAACCACAATAACAAGAAAAAACAATGATGATGATGATGATGATAATAAAACAACAATTTACATTAAACTACACGACCGGAGAAAAAGAGGCTTCTTTAATACAACAAGAATGGAAACAAGATTAAATAAATACAAGGTGTGGTCCGACACGACACATTTGTTTCAGTTTACAATTAAAACAAGACTGAAGAATTGTTTGTACACTTGGGTCTGTGCCCACAAAATCAACAACAAAATAAACGATTTTAGACATACGCATTTAAAACGAACAGTAGCTTTGTGTCTGTTAGAATAAATAAACTTTTCATTAACTATCGCTATAATCGGGTGAATTATTGTGTCAAATGTTGTTTATTTCATTCTAAAATTGATTCCTATTAAAGTTAGCATGTTGGCAAACGTGTAAATTCTATAAAATTTGACAATTTTTCGCTCAAATTTCCCGTCGTTGTAGTCTCATTAAAATTCCCATGAGATCATTTTTAGATCCTTAAATCTCAATCGTCTTTGTACACTTGTTATATTTTTTAACTGTCCCAATTACAATCATAAAATATGCTAATTTATTGTAATTTTCCTTGTTGTTTGTTATAATAATTTTTTCTCGGCGTCTTCATTTTGGTCGTTTGCTTTTTAAAATGAGTTGGCTTTGTGAATTATTCGAGTAATTCCAGTTGGAGAGAGAACTAAAGCCGCGGATTATTACGTTGAGAGAAAATTAATTAGCCATGACATTCTTGGTGGTGGTGGCTATATAGTGGTGGTAATGGTGGTGGCGTCAGTTGATAGAAAATAATTATGCGACATTTCATCACGTATTTTGCCAAGTTGAATACGAGTTTTCTTCCTCCACGACCGTTGGCATTCTTTGAATAATTATAGTTAATTATAAACGTATCCGTCAAGGCTGTAAATGATTATTTCACGTTTAATCTATCTTTATAACAGGATTTTTTTCGAATTATAACCAGATAGAATTGATGTTCTTGTGAGTTCAGATCAATCAATTCGAACGTAAATATAAACGATTTTAACATGTTGATTAGTTATTAGTCAACAACTGATTTGCGGCAGATTGTACGTGTAATTACCCACTAATGATTGTCATCTCATCTCATAGCTTCGAGCTTTGCATACAACAACAACAACAAACCGAGTATGTTACATTAACATGCCTATTAAGATGATACACTTCAATTGAATCGGATCGGCCGGCAATCTGTTTAAATTACTGCCCAGCACTTTGGGCGTTATTCGATAATAATCGATCGAATTCGATTATTTCTACCAATTACCACAAGTGGAATGTCCTAATTATACACGAAATATCGTGTAGTGAACGTTCAACGAATTTCAGCGAGTTCGGCACTATTCAGGCTTCACAATTTTAATACGACTACTCTATACAAAAATATATTTGTGCGATTAATTCCGTTTGAAGCCTATGTAAATAACTTCTTTATTCGTTTGCGTGTCACACCTGATGCAAATAAGCAACAAAAATAGAGTTGAAATTCTGTACAAAGAGGCAGAAAATAAAAAAGAATTTGTGTAGGGAAAGTCGTCAGTCTTCATTAGTTGTTTTCGAATCGTAATAACTAAGTAGGTGATAATACAAGTTAGCGTGACTTGTGATGGAAATATGTGCGTGTGCTGCCTGTCCCACATGAAGTCTACTAGTTTAAAACAATAGATAAAGAAACAACAACAACAACACAATATAGAAACGATTCCCGACACTGTATGTGTGTGTCCCTTTCTCTGATAGTGTGCCATAGATAAGAATGTATGTTCACATGCGACGAGACCACAATATACCGACATTATAAAACATTCCATTGACGTGTTTTGCTTCTCCAAACTCTTTCACTATACAAGTTGTGTTGTGATAAATTTAAAACTAAGACCTCACCAAGCGACATGAATGTTATCGGGGAAACTTTCGCAAACCATACTAAAATCGGTTTGAACAACTCGTCTTTCAATATACAGATTGAGCCAAGTTATTTGAATTTAATCAAAAATATTGCCAAACATATGTTTGATTTGTTTAAATCTTTAATCATTTGCAAATGGTGTGTGGGTGTGTTGGCGGCAACACCTTATCGCTTTATTTCTATGTAAATTTTTGATTGATGTCTATATGTTTGGAAAATAAATAGAATTTTCGTATTTGTTGTTCCATTAATAATGGAATGATTATTTGCAACAACACCTCGTTTTTTGTTGTTGTTTTGTATTTAAAATACGTCGATATAGTAATAGGCGTGGTAATTGTAGAATATTGAAACGAAGAAAAAAGCCCATATAATAATAACAGTAATAATAAGTCGAGATGAATATCTAATCATACTAGTCGCGCATGATTCGTTCGTTAACCATCTGGTTTGTAATCATCATCATCATAAGAATACAAAACTATCTTACCACCTATCAAAGTAATTTCAAGTTTTGAATTAATGTTTTGAAAGATGGAATTGATTTGAATCTTGTCGTAATGACAACAATGTGAAACGTGATGGATTTTATTGTTGAATAAAACAACGAACGTATCGAGAAATTCGCAACAATAAAACCGTTATTTTATACAAATTTCTTGTCGAATTTCCACGAAATCCTCTCAATTAACGATGGCGTTTAAACGCCCGGTTTATTAACAATTTCCTTCAATTAGTTTATCAGTGTGCATCTGTATTCGGATGACTTGTTGACAGTGTAATTCGTTGTGGTCGACTGCTTTCGTCTTAATTGTACAAGAAAATTCATCCGAGAAATTTTCCATTTATATCGCAGAAATAAAATTTCTCTATTCTACATCTATGGTAATTATAATCGCAGCTTGCTTTCCAGTTATTCTACATTGTGGTGGAATTTATGTGAGTTATTTCTCCGACAATAATCATTTTTTCCTCTTGCCCTCTCATGTTCAGGAAATATATTACGTAGTTTATACAAAACCGAAACTCCAACAGAGATTCTCTTGAATATTAAAACAGAACTGATTTATTTTCGTGTGGTACAGCACGTGTTATAATAATTATTATGACAAAACATAGCAACATTCAAAAACAAGTTTTCTCCATTCTCTAATTAATCATAAATTTTTTTGCTCAAATGCTCAAATCATTATGTAATTAGTGTTGTTATAGTAATTGTAATGTCTTTTTACTTTCATGATTATCGAATTTCGATACGATGTTTCATTAAAATACCATTAAAATTAATAATGTTACAAACGAGAAAACAACAAGTTTTACGTTGATATTAAACTAAATAATGATCATTCATTGGGAATTTGCCTTACAACAGATGTTCAATCAAGCGAAAAACACCATTTAATGATTCTCTTCATCCGTACTTCCTTTCTCGTTGTTTTCGTCGATTTTTTCGGCCGCCAAACACCATTCATCCTGCAAAGAAAAACGTTCATTAAAAAAATTATCGATTCATTCACCAGTCTGCTTGGCAAAATCTAAATTCCAATGATCCGTTCGGATTTCATTAAGTTCTAGCTGAAATTGCAGGCGATAAGGAAACGCTTAATCATTGGTGATAAGCTATCAATTGGCGATTTCCAAGGAGATTGTAACCGTTTTGGGTCCCATGAAAAATTCCAATGTTTTGACAATTTCGAGATTTTGCCCACATGTTGTTTTCTAACTTGTAATTTATTTTTCTTGTCGACTGGGAATTTGTGTGTGTCATTTTTACTGTCGTAAATTTCAGTTAAACATGTTAAAATTTGATCTATTAAAAGTGTATCGTGTTGTAGAAAATTGGATGACAACTGAAAATTAGAGTCGCCCCCATTCATTAGAAATCCGTCTACCGCTTGTTTGTCAATGTTTTCCCCCCATTTTTGAAGAGTTAATGTGCCTGACAAGCATTTTGTAACAAAATATGGGCCATGTGTACATTTGGGAGCCTGAATTTTGGTTATTAACTGCGTTCCAATTTGCTTTAGCTATTTTTATAGTGTTGAATCGGAGTATTATGGTTCCGGTTTATGTTTGTTAAATTTTAGATGGTTGGAACACAGCTAATTGAAGCGGAGGATTATTTGAAACTTGGTGAATTAATGTGTAATTGTTTGCATTATTTAAGGAGTACGCTCTTTCGATTTCAGGAAAACATTTTTAAAACCGACGAACAACGCCCAACAGGATCTTCTATTTAGTCGTTTTGTGTGTTGTAATAATTAAAATGCATTAATGGAATTTATGCAAGAATCTATTTAAATATTTTTACAATTAATATTTACTTAATAAACAAAAATAAATTAACAACACTTGATAAACACGAAATGTTTTAGATGTTGTGCATATTTATGAAATTCTAATGGAAAATTTGCTTTGTATTATTTACAGA
>JACDRQ010001101.1:0-10301 GCA_013841215.1 Hycleus cichorii
TCGTTGTAGTCCCAAGGATGAGCGAGAAATTGTGAGTTGGAAATTCATATTTTCGCCGGACAAAATTGGCCAAGCTACTGCTCGCCCTTAATATTTTGTAAAAATAACCATTCTAACAATGGGCAATAACAATCATAGATACTTAAATTTTCAAATATTTTTTTGTTATATGAATTACATTAAAAGTATGATTTCTTACTGCAACAAATTGCATATAACAATTCATGAAAATAGATTGTAAGTTATTTATATGCAAAAAAGTTTGAGAATTAGGATCAGCTAGAATATTCTGATAATTATAAACTCCTTCATTATGCTCTGCATAATTTAATTTAATTAATTTAATTAATTTAATTAACATAATTTAATGTCACTATTACCAGCAGTAACAGCATCCTCAAGATCTAAGCATTTATAAACCCAAATATACGGATCAAATAACACCTGATTCGGACCTGTATCGACCTGTGCAGTACCTGAGCCGGTTAACTCATTTTTAAACTCACGTTTCTTACCATCCAAACTACCTTGAAAAGTATACCCAGTCACATTAAACCGGTCATATATCACCAAAATAGAATTTACAATAACATTACGATAATAATCTAAATTGGCCCTAGATAAGTACGCACCATCAAACAAAGTCATATGAGGAAGCAATTTCATATTAAATTCATCTTTATTTAAACCAACATAATATTGCTGAAAAACATGTTCCATCATCTTAGCCGTCGACTTCATCACGTGAGGAACATGGTCGTACCCAATCAGCCGGTTTGAACCGCTTCTCCTTCTGACCTTGGCACCAACAACCCTCCTCATGCCTCGATATCTTAACCTCATCCCCATTCGGCCACGAGTCCTCCGATTCGACCTCAGTCCATAGCGAGCATACCGACTCCTGCGATAATAATATGGGCGACGACGGTGGTGTAACAGTCTCCTTCTTCGGTAATTCCATACCATTATGACAATAAAACGGCTCACACGCCCTAACAACAAATAACCTTGATAACAATGCCTCATCATCCACACAAAAATCATTAGAAACAAAAATTATCGGACCGGAAAATTTAATTAACTTATCAAGTTCCCCTTTAACAGGAAATGCGTAACGTTTTCCTTCACACAATCTCTTAAGCATATTTACAGGATAAAACTTGTATTCAAATTCTTCAAACAAAATCAATTTATGGAAATTAACATTTAATCCCTGCAAAAAGAATTTGCCAACACCAGGATAATACACGTAATCAGCATTAATTCGCTGAAACAAATAAGATATAAAAGTGGATTTTCCAACATTCGTCGGCCCGTATAAGTAGAGGCAACGACGTTTACCAAAACGACCAGAAATATGATTATTCCACCATTCAACGCAACTAAAAGTCCACTCATTATAATAAATGCCAAAAGGCTTAAATCCTCCAAAACTACGTGCATCTTGATGAACTTCCTGGTGTAAAGATTGCAAGTACTTATAACAAAAACGATGTTCTTGCACAAAAGGATCACTGTACTTAAAAACAGGGGCCTCAACAGCCCAACGATAAGATCTATAATTAAAATGCAATGCACTTATTTTACAATTAAAATACGGTTCACGATCCTCTTTAGTAATATACTTCAAACAACTCTTTTTACTTTTACACGATTGAATATCCAATCTACAGTTAAAAACACTAACAATATACTCCCGTAAATCACTAATTAAAATCTTTTCACCAAATTCAAGATACGCATGCAAATGTTTACTCACTTTAGACAATTCACTACTTCTCTCAATAGACACACAATACGTGGTAACGTAATTTAATTAATTTAAATTTAAAGTGTTTCGAAATATGCATGATGCACCGGAGGTATATAAAGTAATAACTACTTGATGTCTTTATATTTTTCGTAAGTAATAGGCCTGGCATTTTGGTACAAAGTCGCTAGTGCGATTTTTTCAAATTTTAGCGGTCTTCCAGGACGTGTAGGTAATAAATCTATAGTTTTAAATTCTGCGTCCTTCATCGATGTTTTATATAAAATAGTATATAGTGCACTTTTGAGAAACCTCAACCAACATATTTTCAACCAGTTGACCTGTTCGCCATTAGTGTTTTTTTAATGTTTCTTAATCGTATTTTGTAGATTTTTTGTTGAAACGAAATTTTCTCGTTTCATTTCATGTAAAATGAATTCGTGATGTTTTCTGCATTTTGTTATTACATCATAATCATCCTGTGATGTGTACAGAATTTTTTTTTGCAATGCCATTTCTAGAATGCCAAAATCTTCATCGTTCGGAAGGTATGAATGCCCCGAAAGTAAACATTTGTGATCAATTATGTTAATGTTATTTTCCAACGACTGGACGACCTTCAACCACATCAATGCCATTTGTAAATTTCACTGTAGGCAATAACATGGCTGTGGGTCGTTACATTTTCTAAATGCCTCAAACAGCAAGGAGCTACTTCTTGCGATCCCCTGGAAGCAATAGTTTCGTCCCACACATACATATTACCTTAATTATCGTGGAAATTGTGAAACCCCTCGTTTAAAACATACATATTTCGCTTGTAATATGCGATTGAGACAGATAATTTCGGGTAAGGTAAGGCTTTTTGTAAGTCAAAAGAGAATTTTATCTTCTTGTTATGCTTTTCTTGCTAATTCAGCATTTTGCAAGTAAACATCATGTTTTTCTACAAGAATCATTTTTTCTTCGCCATCATTGTTTTAATTTTCATATTTAAGAAATCGCATTTCGCACAGGTAACTTTACGTGGCAAATGGAAGTGTAACATGAAATCTCGTTTAAAGATTTTCCTGTATGTCCATTTATTAACTGAACTCAAGTTATTTTCCTTGCATTTTTCCAAGTATGTTATACATTTTTCTTATATTTAATTCTGGATTTAAAAACATTCTTTCTGGATTTTGTGATCGAGTATAGTGATTTTCAAATGCTTGAAAGCTCTTTACGTGGCCTATCACTGTATTCGTCAGAAGCTCACTAGTTCTTCTGCAAGCGCCTTCTATTTTTCCACGCATGTCTTTCGGAATGTTTTCATGCGATTTTTGGATACGGTCAATACGTCTAGTAGATATTTGGAAAGTATTAATGAAAAATTTCTTACATGCCAAAATGTTTTCACCAGAAGTGACTAGGTCAAATTTATAAGCATATGCCCTTTTAATGTCCGAATTCTTTCTAAGCCTTCTTCTGTTGGCAGATTCTAGTTGAACACTACCATATAGAAATACATTTAGCTTATTAAAATTACCTATATTCCAGAATTTATCAAAAATTTCCATACGTTGTGTTTCACTAATACGTTCTATACATTTCTTCGAGCAATTACAATTTTTGGATTCAAATTGTTTTGTTGGAAAGCATTTTCCTCTTTTTGTATAGTACTTTTGTCCACTATTTCGCTTAATTTTGTTTAGTTGTTGCAAATATTTTTCTTTATTTTGTTCTGCAGAATCTAAGTCCTTAATAACAATATCCTCATCTAATGAAGATTCTACCTCTATTATTCTTCTTCTCTTTTTACGCTTCGTTAATTTGTTGTTCATATCGGAATTATTTTCATCCTCTGAATCTAAAATTATTCTTCTGTTTATATTCATGGGCTTTATGTCTGTGTGAATTTATTTATAATAAAGAAGTAAAATAAATATTTTTAATTGTTAAAAAATAATATTGATTTACCATTTGTTCTTATCTATACCACTATCTGATGTTAATATGACGTTATCCATTTTAAGAAAAAAATAGAATAAGTAACCTAAATTAACAATTCGTGACACGTAATATTGTCACACCTTAGATTCGGTAGAGCAAATAGTAGGGACTTTAAAGCGTGACAACGGGATAGGCACTTGGCAAGGGAGTAAGATCTTAGCATCCTATAGTATTACTTTATTGTGATTATAGAGAGGTGTTCGGGTACTTACAGAAACTCGGGCAACTCTACACTACTAAACGCCATGGTATTATCAACGACTTGGCGTGAACTAACTATCACTACGGATCACTGACTATTACTACTTGTTTAGCATAGTGGATCTTCGATTTTTATATGATCTGACTAGGGCGGCGGCCGTGCATCCGTCCCCTGTCTACAGTTCTATCTAATCTACTGGGTACAAAGTTCTATGGGGATGAAGATCCAAGTTAGTTCCCATGCTGGTAGCTTGGGAACCGATTTATCATAAAAATATGAAGGAGGTCCATCAAGAATTACGATGCATTGTTATCTTATTTTCCGTGACTTAATAATAAATAGAACTGAATTATTTTTATCGTATTTTATTTCGTGACAAAATGACAAGTAATATATTAATAAAACAAATGTAAAATAATAGACTACTGATCGAAAACCATCTGCTAAGCCATCTACCTCTGTCAATTGGACTTACACCACTTTCATAATTGATGATTATGTAGTTTCATTTACTGACCGATTTTAAGTTATCCAAAACAATTTTTTAAGAAATTAAACACGGATTAGTTATACATAAAAAAATTACATTAAATTAAGCATGAATTATGTGATATCTCATTTTCTTTCAAAAATGAGCTTACACCACTTTCAAAATAAACGGTCCAATTGTTGAAGTATTCGAAAAATCAATTCTGCTGAATAATTTCCAACACAGAAAATTAATTGGCAATAAATTGCCTAAAATTGAAAACATATAATTCATATTCTTAATACATATATGGATGAATTAATCATTGCATATGAAATTTTCTTCGACATTACAGCCTCTCATATTGTCATATTCCGTGCCCTATATGTACATTTGATTTTTATTATCCCATCTTCTCCAACTAGACCATCAAGTGGTGCAACAAGAATTTTTTTTCTCGTTGAACAAACTATCCACAATCTTGAATCTTTAATCCACTTTTCTGTTCAAACATCTTTTCCTATTCTTCTTAGTGTCTGTTACCATAATTTATTAATCTCGATCGAATATTGCTGGCCTCGGTATGTTGAACCTTTCGGTTGCGTACTATTTTTCGATATTGTTGGAATGAATATAGACTTAGTTTTTAGAATATTTTATTGTCCCTTGTCAGGTTTGTTATCAGCACGATACATACGATGGTTCGGACTGTAATGCTGGTACGCGAGAAAAAAGTGAATACACCCCCTCAACTACCCTTAAAGCAGGGGTNATAGATGTTATACACAACACAGGATTTGTTCCGTAGTACTCTTTGTATCTGTTGACATACGGATCTTACAAATCTTCCCAAAATTACCAGCCATAAGTAGATTTCGTCGTTCAAGCCTCCATCGTTTGTTGATATGTTGTTTTTTTGTGTTTTCTTGAATTTCATCTCTATCGCAATTCGAAATTTGGTGAAGATGATTTTCTTTCGCAGATTGCAATTGTTCATTGTCCATTGTCTGGGGTAGGTAATATCTCTCAATTCTTCATCACCGTAATCAGCATCTTCATCTTGGAAACGACGATTCCATTACTTCTCGTTGCCCTTTTCACTAATTTACTACTATCCTCGAAGAAAGACGATGTCACTTTCTCCACATTTACATCATTCATATATGCGATCATCTTTGGCATAAACGAGTGGTTCTTATTATAATTAATAACAACTGCATAGCATCGACGTTCGTATCCGCCTCTTTTTATAAAGTTAATTCATTTCCCACCGACCATTTTGTTCGCGTTAAATGATTCCGCTGGATTATTACCAACGTTACATAGCAAACTATCTGCTTGTTTTGCAATATTTTGCACAGCTCTATCAAAAGACTCGTACGTCGAAGTGCTGGTGAAATTTTCCCAATGGTCGTATTCAATTTGACCGACCTTTTTGCAAAATGGCTGATAGTGTAAGTGGTTACCAAAAATGTGCCGTGGCCCATTCAAAATATCGTTTCTTAAATTTTCTATTTTTTCTAACAGTGTGGTATCCTAATTCTTCCGATACATCATCGCACGAACTACCGCATTTCTGAATTTCATGATTTTCTGTTCTAAAAACAGTCTTAAATCATGTTGCCTTTGACCTCGTAAATATTTGGCACACTCTAATTTTATTGCATTATCTTCTAAGAAGATGGTTGCGACATTCGATTTTTTCAATGGCAAAATTCGGTCCATATGGATTTTCTCTACACAATTTGGTGTAGACACTACTATCACCATTCCCAATTAATGATCCATATCGCAAATTATGCATCTATTGATTGTTTAAATCCTTCAACAATTATATCGCTCTCCATACCTGTTGAAATTTTTGAAATAGTCATGGGGGGTTTCGACACTGTTCCTTTTATGCTGCGCAATAGTTGTTTTTTATTCCCACATATTAAACTTTCTTTGTTCGTGCATCAATAATACAGGTTACACCTGATGACGCATTATAATTAGTTTTATAAGATCTCTTGCTCCACGCACCATCAGCAATTACAGCAATTGTGGCGATCCCTTGATCATCAACATCACCAGCTTCTAGTGCAAGTTGCTATTCCTCCTTACCGGCTTCTAGCATTGCCTCGTTGCAACATGTTTAGTTTTACCATAAACTTTGTTTTGCGTTTCAGAAAACATGTACTGTGTCATTGAAGGTACATCTAAACTTGCACAAATTGGCGCCAATTGTGAATAACCAATGCCCGTTTCTGTTGCAGATATAACTGCTGAACCGTTCAAATTCGGAGCGTTGGGAGGTTGACAATCAATCTCCCCAACTAAATTGCACATTTTATATAGTATTTATATAGTAAAGAGGTTTTTAAACCAGATCGTCTTTCTTCTGTAAACTCTAGTTGATAGAAGCCACATCCAAACGGCTTGTGTTGGATTTTTTGAAGCTCCGTCAAAAAATATTTTAAATTAATTAATCGATACCCTAAATGATTGTATTTATCGCGATGTTGTCGTCTTTCTTCAATTTTTTTTTGGACCAATTTTGGGACACGTTGTATAAATAGCAACCCTCGTATACGCAGTTCTTATAAGCACAGGCGGTACCCCACTTCCTTTTTTTGCTACAACTTTCATTTCAGTTATTTCAAGAAATTTGTTTATTGCAGCAATTAATGACTAACTGTATATTCTACACTTACGCTGTTTAATAATTTTCACAACGAAATTTACACTGTTATAACAAAGCGAAAATTGTTTCTCTGTTTAGAACTATTTTTAGAAAAATAGAGATATGACAGTATAGTCAGGTATGTTATCTGCGTGAGCGGAGTGATTATAGGGACAGTTTATATCAAAAGAAAATCTTTTATGGAACCACGTCAATTTTTTAATCCAAATTACACAACATTTATACACAGAATTTAACCAATGTAGCCCTTAGCTGTCTTGACGATAAAAGGTATATTAGGAAAGATGGTGCATCAACATTTCTCTGGCGCCATAATCATATAAACGAAGAAGCAAGAGAAGTAATAAATGAAATGAAATAAACAATATTTTTTTGTTTTAGTGAATAATAATAATTATTTTCGAGGATAACACATTACCGTTCCTCTTGTTCCTGCTCTTGATCTTATTATTGTTTTTTGTTGTTGATGATGATGTTGTTGACGTAAAATGTTTAGTTCTTCACTATGTAATGATTAAGCTTAGGGATCGCGTTCCCGCCTTTAGATTCCGCGAGACAATCGTCTACGTACATCATAGACGTACGTGATTTTAGATTCTTACTGTAATTTCAATTACTTAAACGATAGACCGATTCTTGAACATTGTTGTGTTCGTGCAAGTACATGAACCCTCTCGCTCCGCTTATGAAAATCCAGGAAGAGAGGGGCCAAAATCAGCTACAGTTTGTTTATTGTTTGTGACGTCGTCCGCTCATTTCATCAACTACTCTGAATGATTATAGCGATCCAACAGAAACGAGTAGAGGGGTTATTGTCGATCGCTAACTTGCAATAGAGTTTGGAGAAGTCATGTGTTCGCCCCTAATTTAGGGCAAAATCCCGCTGCTAGGTAATGATGTTAATAATTCGAGCGACCTAATTTGTCCCTCCTGAACTTCTATTTTGTGCTTGTGATCACTGATATGTTGTTGATCTAATAAGCTGAGGCTGATAAAATCCTTTACCGTTTGCCCTTAGTTTAGAATTTTAAAGGAAAGGTACCTGATATACCAAAATTGCTTTAGTCTTTGAACCGAGCCTTATTCCGTTTCTCTTTCCTTATTTCACGAACTATTAGTATCGGCCAAAACCTGGGCCCATAACCTGGTGATTATTATTTTGAGATTTCTCTAATATTTACGACGCTAAATAATTGTAATGTTGAAAATAAAATGACTAATATAACTCAATATTATAATAGTAATAACGCTCTTATTCGCTTGAATACAAAACAAAGACTGATTTTGAACTAACAAAAACAAGGAATACAAAATAAACAAAAAACAAACAACTAGTATATGTTATAGACGCTTAATCAGCAGTCTCTCTCTTCATGGTTGTTGCAGACACATAAATAATAATGATGGCGACGCTATTCTTAAAAAAATTAATGCTTGTAAATTGACAAATGTCAAAGTACATCTCAACTCGGAAACATATCCCTATGATAATCTCAATTTAGCAATTTTCAAATCCAACTTACATAATATTTATCCTCAAAATTTAACCTAGTTAGCCCTTAGCAATTTCGTTGATAAAAGATATATCCGAAAAGATGGAGTATCAATATTTGCCTGGGGTCACTATCGTATAGAGGGAGAAGAAGAAATAAATGAAATAAAATAAACAAATATAATTATTAATATTTTTATTTTATTGAAAAAATAAAAAAAAACTTAGCAATTGAGAATTAATTATTTTCGACCACAACACATTCACATTCCTCTTGTTCCTGCTCTTGATCTTGTTGTTGTGGTTGATGATGACGATGCTGTTGTCTTAAAATATTCAACTTTTCACTATGGAGAGTTGTTAACAATTCCAATGATCTTATTTTAGCCTCCAAAATTTCGATCTTATTTCTCTGATCCATTATGTGTTGTTGATCCAACAGGTGTAAGCTTATAAAATCTCTTACTGTTGGCTCTTGTTCTAAGATTTTATATGAAAGGTGATTGATGTACCTTTCCAAATACCAAAATTGCTAAAAAAGCGATTATAACAATCAATCAATCAATCAATCAATCACTGAACTAATTAAAGCGGTTTTTTTCTCTTTTTCTTTCCATTTTACTTAACAATTATATTGATATTGTTTTATTCTGTTACTCAGTAATTGTGAAGTTTGTCTCACATACCAACCATTGCTATTCATACACGGTATCCCATATACTACATTTGTCTATTTCGTCTTTCCCTTTCCAATAAAGATCATTAATCGTTTTTGTATTATAAAAAGCGAATTTTTTTTTTAAATCAATTTAAATTCCATATCTTCCTTTTTAAGTAATTTCAATATGTTCTCAATGATTTTAGATATGGAAATTTATAATAGTTGGTTACTTTTTCTTTATTTTCTACATCCGGTTTCTTGATTTTAATTTTCATTTCATCAATCAATTGTTTTATGATCATTTTTGGATAATCATTCTTTTTTAAAGTTTCTTTTATAATATCAATATTTTTGTCCCAAAATTTTTATTACTGATCTTTAAAGTTCTAAATATCAAATTCCACACACAACAGTAATTTTTACATTATTCATGTGTGTCGATCGATAGTTTAACAGTCTATCACTTGAAATTGGTTTTTTGTACCAATCTGTTGTAATTTTACTATCATCTCGAATTAATGATATATCCAAAAATGGAACACTATTGTTGTTCTCTGTTGTTAAAGTGAATTTGATTCTTGCATGAAAACTATTAAATAGTTTTAAAATTTCATCTTGTTGATCTTCAGGTGCGTACATAACCAGATCATCGACGTATATCTTAATCAACGGTATCTCAAATTTCAATTTCTTCATTACCCATTCAATCAACTTATCCATTATCAGTGCAGCTACAATTGGATTACTAGCGTTACCCATTGGTGTACCATCTAGTTGTTTAAAATACTTATCATTAAATTTGAGGTAGCTGGTTTCGAAGTACAAGCTAACCATTTCTAAAAATAATGTTTTACTGTAGTTCGTATAACAACCAATGAACCTCCATTTCTTTTCAATAATCTGTAACACGAAATCTTTGGGAATTGATGAAAAAAGTGATATCACATTTTTGATATGATGATAACGTAAATTTGTTTAAGACATCTATTCAAAGTTTATAGAAAAAACCAAAAAATAATAAAATAAACAATAATGAAAATAAAAAAATATAT
>JACDRQ010001103.1:0-10274 GCA_013841215.1 Hycleus cichorii
TTTTACATTTCTAACCCTTTTCTTTTCTTTTTTCAATTACAGTAAGTCCGAACAGAGTAGGACAGGAGGTAGAGTTGCAGCGAAGTAGTGAGTATCTTTTATATTTATAATTAATTAATAATCAGGTTATAAATTAACATCATATCACAATTAAAAATTGACGGCTACAAAGAACGATTTAAGAACTATGTTAAGTAATTTTGTAGGTACTTAGAACATGTTAGATACTTTGTAGGTGCTTTAAAGGTCATTAGGAATTTAATAGGTACTTCTTATACTCAAGAACAACAATATTCTCTTCTTGTTTACAAAACAACCCCTCACCAAATTTAATTTTAACTCTCCTCATTGAAATTGCTGGTTACTGTTTTGGGTTTTTGATATATTAAAATTTAATACAAAATTTTCAGTTTTTAAAAGATCTTGATGCTTTGAATTGTAGCATCCACCAATCGTGTATTGGTGCAATAGTTGGGTTCTTCGATTGATTGTATCAAAGTGAAAAGTGTTAAGTGTGAGTTTGTTTAATTGTCTGGTAAGTTTACCTATAAAATTTAAAATAGTAAGTTTTTTAAAATTTTACATATTAAAATACATTGAAAATATGAATATTTTCAATTGTTTTTATATAATTTATTGATATTTCAGGTACGATTTCTGTAAGTATTAAATTTAACTCTTTATTTTAATTTTTAATGGTAAATTTTATTTTATTTTAGATACATTTCTATAAGTATTGACTCTAATTACAATTCTTCTGTTTCAGGATCTTTAATTGCTATTCGTGTATAATTTGTTGCTTTTCAGGTTATTTAAACTAATAAATTGTATTAATTTCTATGTTTCAGGATTATCAACTTTAATTCTATAATCTCTATTTTATTTTAAGTATAATTCCTGTAAGCATTTAATCTAACTTTAATATGTCTTTTCCAGAATGTTTAATTATAGTTCATGTAAATTTCCTCATTTTCCAGTATATTTATAATAATAAATATTTTATTTCAGGTAAATGGGATCTAATTACAGATTTTCTATTTCAGGACGTTTAATTATCGATTTTCATGTACAGTACAACCACATTTTACCGATAAATTTATCGACATTACTGTAATGTTATCTATTTAGAAGGAAAGTGAAAGTGAAAGTTGACAATTTTAAATGACGGACGCTGTATACGAGTTTAGTGACTTTAATTTATCAACACTTGGTAACATTGTGTACTTGTCAATTAATACGCATGCGCCAAATTTGAAAAGTTCGTTTTTTTAATGACAGTTTGTGTATGGTGCTTGTTTATCTTCAATGTTTCGAAAATATTAGAAAATAATTAGATTTAATTAAAATCATGTTAACATTAGATGAATTCAAGTTGTGGCTTCAACGGATGGGCTATTATAAAGAATTACCAACAAATTTAGAACAGTTCAGTAGATTTTTTTATTGTTGTTATTGTTTATAGGTTATGTTTTCTATACAATTTCTAATGTTTTAGGATATGGAATCGACAAACGTCGCATATATTTGAACAAATGGTAATGAATACACGTCCCAGAAACGATATAGAAACAATTCGAAAAAATATAATCATCAATCGGTTGAAACACAAACAATCACCAATCAATCGTGATCTATGCCCATATGAACCTATTCGAATTTATCAAGAAAATCGAACTATACAACAACAGATTGATATTTTGAGGAATAGCATTGAAGAAATCTGTAATAAAATAGAAGAGTATTCGAAAAAGAACAAATCCGAATGTAATTGCGACATTTCGATAGTTTTAATGTATTGATAATGAATTTTTAGATATCCAATTGGATCTTTTGAAGCAAGAAATTCGGGAAAATCAAGAAAAATCGTTCATCTTGCAGAGGAAATTTGAATCAATCCGGAAACAAATCGATAATGTTGAAAATATGGTAGTTTCAATTTCGAAATACACAAATGCAAATAATCAACTTGATGAACAAGAAATTCAAGTAAGTTATCAATTGATGCGAATTTTATAAATAAAGTCAATTGTTATTGTTGTAGGGAATATTAAAAGAGTTTATGGAGAAATTGCAAACTATCAATATGAAATATAAAAATATTCCAAGTTTGTACAAATTGTTCAACACAACAAAACAAGATAATTCAACGATAATGAAGCGATCGTTTCTAAATTCAACATCGTATTTCTCCTCAACACCATCGAATGCACAAAAAATGTCTACAATTACACCTATAATTAAGAATAATCAACGGGAATCATTGGGTTTATTACCGGATTCTTGTATAGATGAATTGGATGATATTTATTTGGAACAACAGTTATCAATATCGAAAATATCGCCAATTAATGGTCAAGAGAATTCAATTCATGATTCTTTATCGACGATAAATTCCAATTTAGAAGCGAATAATTCGAATCATTTTGATAATTTTATATTCGAGAAATTATTGAAGAATCGTGAAATTAATACAATTCTAATGGATTTATTAAATCATAGTAATCATTCTTTAATATTCCATCTATGGGAAAATCATTGTAATGGTTTGTTAAACGAATTGAATGATTCTTATTTAGAGTTTAATAATATTTCAAAGACTAGTAATTGTGATTTAAAGAGGGATAATGAAATTGAATTGAATTTTAATCATGTTAAAATCGGGATTGCTATTTGGAAGAAAACTAAGCAAATTAAGAAGCTAGAAGATTTGTTCAACCAACAGAAAATCAAGGTATTTATTCGGATTTTTCAATAGTCCTTTTGCCAGAAAATTCCAATTAAAGGGCTAGACTATAACTCTAAAAAAAGTGGAAATTTGCCGTTTATATTTTGATGAAAGAGAATTTCAAACTGTATACGAGGGTTTTGATCGTTTTGAGTGATTGATGAAAATCTGTCGCCTTAAATTTTGCCCCTTAATCCTGCTTATACGAATTTGGGGTTCAATCGATAGAAAATTGAAAGGGCTTCGTAAATTTGCAAGAAATTAACATCCGGTCCGGTAGTTTTCCGGAAAATCGACGATTAAATGTGCCATTTGAACAAGTTGAAACACTTTTTTAACGAGTTTAGTCTCAAATACAATCAAAAATAAATCACCCTGTACATTTTTCGATCGATTTTAATTGCATTTAATTTGCATTTTGTTTAATTACAGATACGCCATCCAGTTTCCGATACGATTGAACTACAAATTGCCGATTATAAATTAGATAAACAAATCAAATATTTACAAGAGAAGAAAGACTTTTTACAAAAACAACAATTATCATCAACATCACTATTATCAACATCGAATTCGTATAATTTACAAAAAATCAACGAACAAATTAGTACAACAAAAAAACAAATTTTAATCAAATTGAGAATGATTGAAGATAATATTTCATCAATCAATAGAATCATTTATTTAATCAAAAAGAATATCGATGAAACTAATTTAAATGTGGGGAAATTTCAAAATTTTCTACTAGATGAGAATTGGTTTTTAACACTGTTGAATAATTATACGACGGTCGAGATGGGGAATTTAATCGATTTTCCATTACAATTCTACAAAAATTATCCATCAGAGTAAGTTGATTTTAATTAAAAACTAATAAAGAAACTAATTGATTTGTTGTAGCAATTATAGTATTCCATTTTATATAAATTCGATTAATTTACCGAAATTAAATCAATTGGAGTATTATTTGAATGACGAGACGATAATCTCGGAACAAATAAGGGCCAAATTTCGGCTACAACTGTTAAAATCGCTTCTAAATGACGACGTAGAGACTGTTTCTAATCGTCAAAATCGTAAGTTATTCCAGTTTTATCTCAATTTTATCTCAATGATTTATTGTTAAAGAATTAGTAAAGCCGGATTTTACCGATAGTGTAAATGAAATGGAATCATTGGAACGTTTATGGGGTAAACGAGTAGATTCCCTATTTGGATCAATCCGAAAGACTGTAGAATTGTGGCCGAAATTACCGTTCGGTGATTATTTATCGGACGAACGTGTAATTAACGGTTATCCGTATCAATATTATAGGAAATTGCTGAAAGATCGCCAGGAGTTTTTGTGAGTTTCGTTGCTATTATTTTGAAACTAGAATAAAGCTATAATTTTTTCATAATTGCAATACATCTATATTTGTTTAGCGAAATAAAATTTAATTTTTTCAGTTTCTAAATTTATTTACAATCCTTTCAGTCAGCTGAAGCAAGCAAGTTTACAGTTTATATTCCGTTATTCATAAAATTTTGTATATTATATAAACAATAGAATTTTTGGAAAAATATCAACACTTTATACAAATTTCCATGACAAAATTATAAAGTTGCATAATTGCTAATATTAAAACAATAATTTTGGTCATTTTACAATTTTCAATTTAATTAAAGATAGCTGATCTCAACGATTATTATTTAATCACATGCTGTTGTTTGTAATAATTTTAAGGGTAATTTTAGAGAAAAAGCATGCATTTGGTGGTGTTTATCGGTGCGATTCATAGATGGAGCTATCACTATAACCGGCTGCACCAGATGGATGTTTTTTTGGTAATATTGAAGTATATATTTGGAAACTGGTGTATCTAATCTACTTAAAAATATATAGATTTTTTTATTTGTTGTTAACAAATATGTAAGATTAGACAAATTTTATATTCTATATTTTAAATTATATTTATAAAAACAAATCAAAGTTGTCTCGCAACTAGACAGTTACATTTTCATTCTATTCTCGTGAGCTTTCTTAACAATTGCCAATTTCGAATGCGGATCTAATACTGGTAGTTCCGTATAGGGCGGTTCCTTCGTCCCGTGCAGCATTAAAGTCCATTCTTTGATGTAACCAGTTTGGGGCGTATCTGAATTGAAATGTGCCTGAAATTTCCGATAATTCTGTGATTAAATCACCGATCGGTGCGCGAAAATCACTAGTGTTTATTCCAAAATTTCTCAGCAATTTTCCAGCGGATTTAAATGATTGGAACGGAATTTAAAAGAGCATTTCCAGGTGCATACGGGGGTGTTTATTATTTCTCCAAATTCGAACGCAATTTTGAGTTACACAGAGAAATGTTTTTTTCGTACTTTTTGCAGTTTTTTATATTTCCCTCCATAATACGGCCAATTTTGCTTATTTTGCTACAAAATTCACCAAGTATACAGCAAATTCGACAAGCTTTCCATTCTCCAAGAAATTTCCCGGAAAATCCATAAAAACTTGGAAATTTGCTCCTATTTCCTAGGAAATACCGCATTTCTTTGTGTAACTCAAATTGCACTCGAATTTGAAAAATTAAAAAACCATCGCATGCAGCTTAAATTTCTCTTTCAAATTCCGTTTAAATTCTTTTAATCCATTGGAAAATTAGCGAGAATTTTTGGAATAAACATTGGCAATTTTCGCACACCGAATCGTCGGATTGCCCTTAAAACTGGCGTACTTCAAGTATCCAAGTGCCTTGTGGATATTCGCCCCATGTATGGGTTGTCATAAAAGGCCACTTCGTAAAGCCATCCCGGCTGTCATCATCGTTCAATCGTCGACTCAAAATCATCGATCTTGTGCCCATTGGTGATGTTAGAAACAATTCCAAATCGCCACGTCTACTAGCATTGACCGTTAAAACGGCCTGTACGTGTTCTAAATAGCGAACTTCGGTGTTCTCGTCCTGGCATGCTGTTGTTGTTATTTTCAAAATTAACGGACTACCTGATGGGATTTTTCTGGAATGCATTGCAATTGTTACAAAGTTAAATTGTACAGTCGGATTCTGCAACTTTTCGTAGATCCGAAAGAAAGTGGAATCTTTGATTAACCATTCTGTCTTCAATTTTCACCCGAAAGTCAAGTCTTTGGGCTCGTTCGAAAGAGCATTTCAAGCTCTATCGCACGAAGTTTACAGTTTTGGGAAAATTTGTGGAAATTTGGCGTTATAGAGGAAAATCTGGAGGCTTGTTTTCCGGATTTTCCCCATAACTCAGACAATTTTAATGATTGTAGAGTCTATCGATAGAAAATTGGAAGGGAAACTTCCTAAATATTTTTCCAGGAAATTTATGACTGATCTATTCAAAGATTGTTGTCGTGGCAACGGCTCTACAAAGTTACAGAATACGACCGCTAGAATCGGTTACTGTGGTTGTGCCACTGAGCCGCCTTCACAATGGAAACGAGGCGGTACAGTTTTCCATTGTTTCGCTAAAGCAACCATCGCGCCAGCATCTAAGACGCCGAAACCGAATAAATGGTTGAACTCTAAACCGACACCGTTCATTGTCCAATGGAAGCGGCCTTTTGCATCGAACAATGAGTTCCGTTTCGATGTCAATACTGTTAAATGTTGCATATCACGCCACGTTAAATTGTTACTAGAACAACAACAATTAAACATTTATGGAAAGAAATTGTTAAATTGGCTTACTTTGCTTCTAGAGCTAGAGCAAAGACTCCGGCAGCTTCCGGGGCCGCTGCAGATGTGCCCGAATGTGTTGTTGTACATTTACCATAAAGATCAGTGGTCGCCTGGATTATTCCAAGAGAGTTAAATGAGATTTATTGATTCCTTACAAGGATATTTATTAAACTTTGATAGACAATTAATCGGCTATTATCAAATTTTGAAACTCTATTAAACTCGAAAATGAAGAATTAACTTCGTTATTATTACTAAAGCACGATTTATTGAGAATTGATAGAATAGAGAAGAACTCACCACGCCGGTATTCGGATCTTTGGCTCCATTACTAAAAGTTGAAGCTAATGTGGACGAACAGCTTTCATCGTAATGTGCATTTTGTCCGTCATTAATGGCACTGTTTATACTAATTGTCCACATACTAGCCGCATACCCATCGCAATTACAATCGTCATCCTCACCCCCATCGCCGCTAGCCCACACATAAATGTTCCCCAAACCATTTCGACCCTTAATTCAAACAATGAATCAAAACTAACGGAATGGAATACCTAAAATACCTCATTAACACCCCGAACGATAGCCCGCATTGTGGCATTCCGCGGCCCATCCACGGTCTTGCCGTCATCAGTCGGGCCCCAGGAGGCGCTATAAATGTCGATCAAATTCGGCTCGTGCCCCATCGAATTCGCCTCAATCAAATCGGTCATATACGGCTGGTCCAACATCCGGATACCTTTCAATAACACCATTAGACTTTCGAAAGGGTGGAAATTTCCGGATTTACCTGCGATTTTCGAATCGTACGCTACACCAACCCCGCAAATTCCGTTGTCGCGAGCCGCTGCCACCTCGCCGGCGCATCGGGTTCCATGGCTAAATAAATTGGAATCAAAAATAAATTGAAATTGAGAAAAAAAACAACGAACCTGTTGAACCAATCGTCTGTATAGCGCGGATATGGGAACGGGTCATTGCTGCTGAAATCGTAGCTCGCTCTAGCGTTCTACAAATACAAAAAATCGGTCTCTAGTCGATTTTGAATAAAATATCTCTACTTACGTAGTTGAATTTCAAATCCGGATGCATATAATCAACGCCTGTAGGAATAAAAACAAACAAATCCAATGAAATCGAGCGGATTAAATGATTTTGTTGGCGGAATTGTCGGTGGAAAAAGAAAATTAATTGGAGTTTCAGCTAATTAACAAACCTAGCAAATCTAACGTGCTTCCAGGTGTTCTATAATTAGTTGGGAATCTTTTGTAAATAGAGACTTCCAACTAGCAAATCTCCAATTTCAATAACAAATTGATGAAATTGAATCGTTGTCCAAACAAATCGAATAACTCACCATCATCCATGATCGCCGTGGTGATATTCTTGCCGGTAACACCCTGCGCCCAGGCGGCCTCCACGTTCAAATCCAGCTTGGCTTTGCCGCCATTCTGGCCGGTGTTCTTCAAGTACCATTGGAACGGAAAGTACGGATCAGTTGGGTCGCGGTGCGGCTGGATATTCTTCACCAGATTCTCCACTTTCAACGGCTTATAGCCGCGTTTAACGCGCACAAAGCCCGCCTGTTGTACGGCACTGTGCACCTTTCGTGTAAAAAAATCGAGAAAAACGTTGTTATTAGAAGTATCCGATTGTACGCAAACAAAACGACACGTGGGTTGTTTATTAACATCAAAAAAACAACGAATGAACCGGGAATTCAGTTTATAAAAACAACGCTTTATTTGTTTTGTTAAATTAACAAATAGATTCAAATTTACCGCTAAATCACGACCAATCAGATTATAGTTGATCCGATTGCGTTTATCCGATTGGTTGCATTATTGCGCGAAATTTAAACCGCAAACCCGGCGCATCCACCATTTATGCTATAAACTATAAATTTTGTAGATCATTAAATTCGATAATTATCGTTATTATTTGACAAAAATCAAAATTGAATTGTTTCCTGGTTTTAATTGGTTGTTAATTGTTAGATACTCACCAATTGATCAATTTTAAGCCGTCTAACATGCGGTATACTGCGCTTAGTTCGTGCAACTGGTATGGCGTGATTGATGAAATGATATTCGCTTTTCGAATCTAAAATCTGTAATAAATATCGACAAATATATTCAAAATAGTATTAGATTTGCGTAGGTTACGATGTCAATTTGGCGTATATTCAAGATCAAATACATAAATTAAAGAGCTGATTATGTAGGCGTAAAGACCGATAATTTATCGCACCATTGAGGATTTATAATGGGAATCTATAAGACCACTTCTATATTCTGTAAATTGAACGATTAAGAGTTGTATTGTAAATATTGACAATTGTAAAGATGGAAAACGTGCCTCATTCAATGTTGACAATCAATGTTGAGAATTAAATTGGTAGATTTTCGTTATTTTGATCTATTAGTTAATTTCCAAATGACGTCAAAATAAACACCTACTTAATAGAGTGGCTGAAATAAAAACGAAAGAAAGAACAATGAGAAAACAAGTCTTGAAAAATAATTACAAAATTGAAAGCTTAATTGTCTTTTTATCAACAATCTATAGACGTTGTTAATTGAACCAAATTGTTATTGCTTGATTCGATTCAACAAAACGAAAAGCTCAAATATAATTTGTTGTCTCTAAGATGTTTCTATATCGCTTTTCGCTTATTTTCTTATCTAAATACGCTTTCCTCCAGTATATCTGCGGGGAATATTTCTTTCATTATTACACTTGATGTTCGAGCTAGCTGAACGAAAGTTGAAACAGCAGATGTCAAGAGCAGAATCGTTAAAATAAACAAGTTATTGTATTTTGAAAGCCTCAAAAGGTCAATTTTGTTTGAATACAACAAGTCGAGTAGTTTTAGAAATAAATCGCATTCTATTGTTGGTTGAACGTAATCAAAATAAACTAGAGTGGTAGTAATTTTAATTTGAAATTGATGTTGTAATTCTACTGGCGCTGTTAGAATTCCAATTTAATCCCCTTCAACACCACCGTATATCTTCTCCAATTAACTCCAACTGACGGTTATTGCTTGTAGTTTGTAATTCGCGCATTTTCGACAGATTTAATCGAATTATTCGTTGGAAATTCAACAATAATTTCGAACATCTGTTATTGGATTAGAATTTGAAAACTTACCGGTCCCATATTAATGAAACCGTTGCGAATGGCCACATTTCCAGCCTCTTCAACGTCAACATCGCGCCGAAAACGCACCAGAAAATGGTTCGTAAACAGATCGGTGCCAGTTGTTAGATTACAGATTGCGGCCGTCGTTAGTAGAGCCAATAGGGAATGCCTCAGGTACAGAGGCATCGTCCACACTACCACAAGGGCCAAATGTTAACTGGATGGATGGATGACGGCGACGTCGACGACGGTGATAACGGCGACGACGACGGCGACGGCGGCGACTCTACCATCGTCATTGCCACGCGCAACTCTATCTCTGACGTCATGTCCANTTCACCCCCCCGCATGTAGTCATAAATTCGTTTTAGATAATATTTCAGATCAAACATTGAATAATTACAATAACGATCGTGATAGCGATAATATCGCTAATAAAAATAAATTAAACAAATAGATGTATCGATATTGCAGTTTTTTCAGCGAATCAATAATTAATGGAGGAAAAGAAATGGATGACGCAGCGATCATTTCAGATTAACTACGAATCATTGGATCTTTGTGTTTTTCTCCATTATTCTCTCCTATTCCATCAACATTAACATTGGAAGTAATAGAGCCTCTTGGTGCTTCACTAAACTTGTAGATTCCTTAAGGGGATGCAGCAGCAAAATAGACAATCGGAAAGCAGGATTCCTGTTTTGTTTTCCAAC
>JACDRQ010001104.1:0-10238 GCA_013841215.1 Hycleus cichorii
TTCAAAAAAAAACTTTCAGAAAATGCGATATTCAAAATTTTTATCAATTTTCTTAATCTTCCAGAGAACTACCAAGCTGCTCGGAAAATTTGTCGACATTTGAAAATCTTTCAATTTTTATCGATTAACTTCCATATTCACAGCAAGTAAGTGAAGCTGTATATTTTCATCTATAACTCAGAATTTTCACAAAATTTCCAAAAACAGAAAACGGCATGCCCTGGAGCTTGAAATTCTCTTTCCAACAATCTGCAGCGCCTGTTTTTAGAACAAAAAATGCAGGAGTAATATTTGATCAAAAATTCCACTTTTTTAGAGAGCTAAAATCTACCCGCTTTACGAATTGTAAATAAATTCAACATTTTAGATAGTTGAAGATGTAATAAAAAAGGGCTATTTATCGAAGAAAGGCTACATATTTCCAACAATGCGCGAATTTTGGTTCGTCCTAAAACCCTCCGAATTGTGCTACTATAAAACAAATTCGGAAAAAGACCGTTGTGGTTCTTTAACAATCCCACCAGGTAGTGGCATCGAGCCGAAAACCGACTACAAAATAATCCTCCACACACCGGAACGTTCATTCGAATTAGCCACTAACGATCACATGACCCGCCTCCAATGGATATCAGCACTACAATTAGCGATTGATTATTCGGACAGCAACCAAACATACCAACGATTACAAGCAATGAAGCGTCGCCAACAACGAATTGGCCGTCTACAAGAGATGATCCATGCTCGTTTACAATTACAACAGGAACGCAATGCACGACAACTAGCCGAAGGACAGGCAAAAGAATTGGAAGCTGTGGTGCGGGAAGATTCGCGAAAATTGACGGAATTAGAAGAGTTACGTGTGAAATTGGAGCGATTACTTGAAGAGGAAACCCAAGCGAAACGCGATGAGGAAATTGTGCGAGCTCTACAAGCTCGAGTATTGGCTGAAGAATGGGAGAAACGCGAGGAATTGGAACGGTTACAGGAGGAGCAACGGCAATTGTTGGAGGAAGAGCGCGGTAAACGGTTGGAATTCGAACAGCGCCAAAAGGACAAAGAACAAGAACTTAAAAGTACTTGTGAATTGTTTTTCAATTGTTTACTGATTATTGTTGATTTTTAGATGCTCAGGAGCGTTTAAAACAACTGGAGAAAGAACGCCAAGTTTTGGATGGGCAATTACGCACGGCTCACGATAAAATTAGAGTATCGGAAGAGAAGAAGGAAGTTTTGGAAGCTCGCTTGTATCAAGTTGCACCCGGTTTTCGGGATGGTGATCGTGTTCGAAGGGCGCACTCGTTTATGCCCAGTACGAAGGAACGACCGGTACTGTTGGAGGTGCGAGCGGCCACTTTGAGGCGTCCGTCAAAACACTGACTGAATTTGTGCCACTTTTTTACGTGTAAAATTTGTAACTTACCAAAAAAATAAAATTTTGTAAGCCCCATTGGCAATGACAATGTCTAAAATTTTGACTGATTCAAATTGAAATTGTTAAGTAACGCTAACTTTCTCCTTAATTCGCAATCTAAAGGCAGAATTTTCTTTGACACCCAAATCATCCTAAAGGTTGAATGTTTGGTTTAGCAAAGAGCAATCGTAAAGCTTTTTAGTTGAGTAACTGTTGTCGTCCGATCTCAATAAGTTTTGGCATCCGATCAAAACTGATAAAGATGAAAATTGATCTTTATCCAATCGAAAATTGCAAAGAAAAAGTTGCACTTCTCAAAGACCGTAGAAGTTTCAATTCAGGTAAGCAAATCTTCAAAACAAAACAAAGTGACGAAATCTATGCCCAAATCATGTAAAAAGAGCCCCTGTCTCGATCAAAAACCATAAAAATTGCAGTTCTAGTTCCTTAAAGAGAACTGTAAGACGAGCTTTCGAAGCCTATTGAAAGTTCAAACTGCCCCAAGCCCTTATCAAGTCGAAAATTATAGGGAAAAACTTACACTTGACAAACACTGCAAAATTAGTAATTCAAATGATTAAATCTCCAAAACTGAAGAAACAAAATGACAGAATCCTTACCCAAATCACCCTTGAAATTGACTTTGTCAAAAAATTGAAATCTAGAGCAAAAGATTAAAAAAAGTTCCCTGGCTCTGTCAAAAACCGTAAAAATTGAAGTTTTGGTATCGCAAATGATAAAGCTCTATCTAGTTCGATAAACTTTAGTACCCCATCAAGAGCCACAAGAATGATAAAAATGAAAATTGGCCCCCATTAAGCCCAAAATTACAGAACAAAACTATTTTCGAATCAGTTTTCTTTACCCCAGTGCTACACGATAAACAAAAACCACCCCCTTTGGACACAATACAAAATAACCCAAAATCAACCCCTACAATTTGCGCTATTTCATCGCAAAAAATTAACCGCCGTCTTTACAACATGACATTGGTACTTGCACCTTTCCAAAAGAAAGTAATCGGCCTTAATATAAAAATTCATTAAAACTGCACGTGTAACCATGGACAGGGTCTACAATTTGACTGAATTAAACAGCCAACAAATGGTGTGAATGTTCAAAAACAACAAATCAAAGTCGATTTTTTGCCAACAAATCAATCAATTTCCGCAGAAATTTTGCATGAAATTAGCTAGAATTAATATCCATATTAGAAAGTGGCGGATAATTCGTAGGAAATTATTAATTGTAACCGAGACCGGGAAGTAATTGAAGTTTTCCTAGTAATTTAAGAGATAATCACCTACTTTTAAGGAAATTCTCGCCAAAATAGAAGAGTAACGGTAGAATTAAAAGACTTACATTGTAACACTTATTAGGGAAAGTTACAGAATACCACCCTGGCTAGATGATAATCACCTATTCCTAAAGAATAATCCACCAAAATAGAATATTTTAGACATATCTTTGAAGACCACTGCAACAATTGTACGATTAAAAGACTTGCGCTGTAACATGCGCAGTGGGTTTTTCCACAATTAGAAACAATCATTTTTTCGGCAAGTTACAGAATACCACCACCACTTCAAATTCAATGGAATTCTACCCAATTTGTCTAAGAATTTTTGTAAACTACAAACAAAATTCCTTATCTGTAATTTGTTTTGTTTCGACGATTTGTATAACTAAATTGATAACAAGAATTGTTCCAAAAAATTAAGGACAATTATTATTTTAATTATACTACCTTGATTTTAACGTTTCCATTGTCGAATTTGTTTTAATATTCCTCTAACAAAACGTCTTCAATGTGACCGCCACTCCAGTACACGTTTTGAATAATTAATCGACGCGTTTTTCGTAAACAGATCATTGCTAAGTAAGTTACTTAAGACGATTTTAGGCCTGTATAACGAGTCGAAAAGGTCGCCAATTAATAAATAAATTGTTGCAAAATTGGTTGTTTATAATAAAATTAATCAGAAAAACGATAATAACGCGCCTCTCTTTAAATATTGTGGAGTTCTTGCTACCAATTCGGAGCCAATTAATATTTGATCGTCTATAAAATTAGAAAAGGTTATCACAATTCAAATTATAAATAAATTTAATGTTTATTGTTTCAAATGTTTCTATAATTGTGGGGGAATTGAGAGAAATTCAATGCAATTTACGATGTTTTTTATATTTTTTGTCGCTCAATAAATCAATAAAATCAATAAAAAGACCGTTTAAATTGGAAAAAATCGAGAGAAAAATCTCATTTTGTTGGTCAGCATTGCCTGACAAGAGGTCAAACAGGGGGAGAACGATATCGACTTAAGTTAGCTTGTTACAAAAACTTTAGTTTCTTACAAGCAATCAATCGATGAAGACTTAACTGTTGATTATAATTGACGATAATTTGAAAAATTTCCAAAACAATGTCCAAAGAAATTATCGAAATGGATAATTTAGAGAAAGCCAATCAGGACGGTGAAACTGCCCCAAATAAGTACAGTGAGTTTTTTTATTTTTTGCACTCTTATATAAAACTGCAGCGTAGAAATAAGCAATAAACTATTCAATGTTTCCAAGAATTAGTGCAAATTTTCCAATTTACAATTGTAGATCGTTACAAAACTTGACTATATTTAAACGTTTATTGTTCAAAGATAAGCCTTATCAGTCTAGCAATTAGGAAAATAATTTGAAGATTTACAGAAAGACGCCTAAAGAACATTTGACTCAAATCTGGACTGTGTAGCTTAAGGGGAAGTCGGTCTAAAGCGCTATTTTTGGGCAATGTCGCGATTTTCACCAATCGACTATGTACGTGAAACGACCACAATTGATCTTCGCCAAATTATTTTTTGTCGTTTTTTTGCATTGTCTTGAAGAATCTGGGAAAGATCACTTCCGATAACGATTAGAAATAAAATCTGTCATCTGTTTACCAGTTTTAATCTGTTTTTAATTTGTTTTAATTCATTTTTAATTTGTTTTTAAACGCAGAAATCTCGCCTGACAAATTAGGAATGAGTGAGATATATGAGACTTTCATTGTTTTCGCATTAAATGCTATCAAAATAATTTAATTTATTGTAATTTAATGTAATGTATTGTAATTTAATTTATTGTAAATAATCTTCCTTCACTAAATTAAATAAAAAACAGCTGACACAAGGTCAAGTCAAGCAATTTTTCGCATTTTCTCCGGACACAGTGTAAGAAAAATCAATTTTGGGAGGCTCTTTAGGTCATTCTTTGCCGTTTTATGTGCATAGTCGATCGGTGAAAATCACGACATTTAACAAAAAATGTGCCTTTCGACCCACTTCCCGATGAGCTACATGGTCCAACTTTTGTTCAAATCATCTCCAAGGATTGTTGTAGAAATCTTCCAAATATTGTTCGAATTCTTCATCAACTAACAGGACTTTTCTTTATATTTTTTAGTTTTTAGTTTTTGTAGCACTGCACACTTACAGGCTTGTCCATTTGACCCAAGTTGACACTTTGGGAAAAGTGCAAATTTCAACCGCATTGGCGCTCGTAAAGGCCGCATAAAAAGACACAGCTCTAGCATTTCCACACTTGCTTTTCACTTGAAACTATGTAGTTTATATGGCAAGTCTCTTTATTTGAAGACTGATTTGAAAAATATTTTAGGATTTATAGGAGGCTCCTTGGTGATAATTTTATCAAAATTTGAGCCTCGTAGCTCATGGGCAAGTTGGTCAAAAAGCGCTCATTTCTGACTAAGTTACAACTTTAAAAAATCATTTACCTGCCAAATAATTCAAAATGCTCCCAATATTCACCTTTTTCGCTGTTATCTATTTTATACTGAAATGGGTAGAGATATGTTTCATTTATTCTAGAATACAATCGGGAAAAATGGAAAAAATTATCTGGGGAGCATCCTGGAGCCATTTGAGGTACTTAACTCGTTTTCAAAAACTGCAACATTTACTAAAACGAGCGTTTTTGACCAACTTGTTGATGAGCTATGAGGCTCAAATTTTGCTCAAATCGTGGGACTTTCCATATAAACCCCGGAAAACCTTGTATGTTTCTCTTCTATTCTTATCAAGTGCAAAGAACTCGAAATCTGTGTTGGTAAACGGCGCCACTGCGGCGGAATTAACTTATGATAACATTTCAGGGCAGACTTGGATTACTGCGCAGTACTAAAAAGTCTAGGCTTTAATAAAAGTGAACTCAAATTACAGATTCCTGTTTTGGCGTACGGCACATACAAGTGCTCCTCAACTTCTTCCTCTCATTCATCGCCTATGGGATGCGAGTGAATTTATCAGTTGGAATCGTTGCAATGACAACAAAATCGAGCCCAAATCCCGAAATTCCGGTCAGTTCTAATTTACAAAAATTTTCCCCTGATAATCAGTCAAATTTGTAGATTCATGAGGATTGGCATGATAAGAGCATCATCTTATCGTCATTCTTCTGGGGCTACATCATCCCCCAAATTGGCGCTGGACAGTTGGCGAAAAAGTTCGGCCCCAAATGGTTTCTAATCGTTACAATGTCGATTTGTTCCATATTTAGTCTGTTATTACCACAAATGGCGGAGACCTTTGGCAGTAAAGGTGTGATGATATCGAGGGCTCTACAAGGTTTCTGTCAAGGCTTCATTTTCCCATCCATACACAATTTGTTGAGTCAATGGGTGCCGATTTCGGAACGTTCCCGTTTAGGCACCTTCGTCTATGCTGGTAAAACTCCAATAAGCTACAGTTTCGATTGATTTATTTGCAAAATTTAGGCGGCCCCTTGGGCACGGTGATCTCAATGATTGTCACTGGAATGATTTCGGCAAGTTGGTACGGCTGGCCGATGGTCTTCTACGTTTACGGCCTAGTCGGCCTTCTATGGTCGCTATCTATGGCGATTTTAGGCTCCAATTCACCCTCGCAATGTACTCGAATCGGCGTTAAAGAACGAGAATTTATCGAAGCTAGTTTAGGTCGTACTGTTGATTTAAGAAATGCAGCAACTCCATGGAAGGCGATTTTGACATCGTTACCAGTTTGGGCAATTTTGGTAGCCCACTGTGGGCAAAATTGGGGCTTTTGGACTTTAGTTACCGAAATTCCCTCATATATGGGCCATGCGATGAATTTTCAAATCAAATCGAACAGTTATCTGAGTGCCTTACCATATTTGGTACTATGGGTACTCAGTTTCGTTTTCAGCGGTTGTGCTGATTTACTTATCAACAAAGAATTGGCATCTATTGGTACTACTAGGAAGATTTTCAATTCTATTGGTATAAATCGAGAATTTGATAAAATTTCGAGTAATTGGGTAAAATTTTAGGCTTAATGGTACCAGCCATAGCGCTACTCTTCCTCGGTTTTATGGACGAAAGTCACAAAACTTTAGCTATAATTCTACTAATAATCGCAGTCGGTACGAATTCTGCAATTTATTCAGGCTATAATGTGAACCATATGGATATTTCGTTGAATTATTCCGGTACTTTGATGGGTATCACGAATTGTGTTTCGAATATTTGCTCCCTTTTGGCACCGCTTCTAGTCCAAGTCATCGTCACCGATGAGGTAAAATTGAATTATTTGGTAATTAAGGGGATTAATTTGGGGAATTTTGCAGAAAAACACAGATCAGTGGGAGATTGTCTTTTGGGTATCCTCAGCAATTTACGTACTGACGAATCTATTTTTCGTCGTCTATGGTTCCGGTGAAATCCAACCATGGGACAAACAGCAAAACAAGGAAAGTGACCAAAATACTAACGAATAGGAAATTTTCTGTGATATTTAGACTAAAGGTCAAGGGTCTCGCTCAAATTCTGTTGAAAGACATGTAAGCAGCCCTATCAAAACAATCAAGTCTTTCAAGTTTTCCCCCAAAATTTTGCAAAAGAGCAATTGAAACCGGTATAGCTCACAATTGTAGCTTCAACTTTCCTCTAGCTAATTTTGGATCCACTAACACAACTTTTTTAGTGGAAAAGTTAGGTTTTCTGGAATTTTTAGGGAATTTAGTCGACTTTTCTAAATGCTATAGGGCCACAATTGTAGATACTCTTATTTAGAATCGAATGACATCTTCCAACTGTAGACTTTTCATAGTTTTTGAGATATTTCAGTTCTACTATCTCATAGAATCTCCATATAATCGTTTACTTTGAGCGAGACTCTCAAATCGAGCAAAAAAAGCGCCAATGACGCCTTAAATTAAACAAAAAACTGCTTTATTTTATAACAAATTAAATAAATAAATATTATTTATGATACTTCTCATCCTCATCGGATTTCTCGACTTTTTTCCCTTCATTCCACTCTTGAACTTCTCCAGATCCAAAAATAACAAAGAAACAATCCGCTACTACATAAATGACGGCAGCAATAATGAAGACTTTGCGCCACAAAATCGGATCGGTCTAGCAAACATTTCCATAATTTTAATAAACTTGCAAGAAATTAAAAAAAAAACTAAACTAACCTCATCATCGCCTAACGCCCCTACGGCTAAGGGTGCTAGAATCGAAACCACATTCGACAAACTATTCGTGATACCCATCAGAGTACCGGCTAGATTCGGTGCTATATCAATATGATTGACATTAAAGCCGGAATAGATGGCCGAATTTAGACCTACAGCTAGTGTTAGAAGTGTTAGGCCTAAAACTGAGTTTGAGGAGTCGACGAAGCCTAACCAAATTAGAGCCAAGGCTGGTAATACTAAGCCTAAAAACACCAAATTAGCGGTTGTGGAGTTAGTAAAAGTGCTAATTTACCGATGGTATTGAAGAGTTTTCTTGTATTGCCGATAGATAGATAGTGCCTAACTATGCAGAAATCGGCTAAAGGACTTACGACGAAATTCAATAACCAAAGTACAAAGTATGGCAGGGCTGAAAGTAGGCTGCTCTAAAAATTCAAAAAAAAATCGTAAGCCTTGAGCTTATCAGGATAAATGTTCAAGTGCTTCGATAATTGAAAAAATCAAGTATCTGTCACTTACATTATTCAAATCAAATCCCATGATTTTATTCATATACGTTGGAATTTCAGTTTGTAAAGTCCAAAAGCCCCAATTGTTTCCACAATGGGATACCAAAATAGCCCAAAATGGTAACGATGTCAAAATCGATTTCCATGGTGTGATAATGACTTGTTGGTCTTCATCAGCTTTATTGTCTTCACAAATCAGATTCTTTTCGGTTGAACTGATCGTTTTATGATCAGCTGGACTATTACAACCTAACCAAATCCAGAATACTACCCAAGCTAAACCGCATGAACCGTATAAATAGAAAGCAACCGGCCAACCAACATTCGAATCGGATATAAAACCGGTTATCGGCATCGATATACAACTGCCCAAAGGACCGGCTGTATAAACAAAACTAGCAATTGTTGAACGCTCCCTTAACGGTGTCCATTTTCCCAATAAATTGTGCGATGACGGAAAAATGAAACCTTGCGATATACCTTGTAGGATCCGGCAAATTATCACACCATGCTCGCCCAAATGTACCGCCATTACCGGTATTAATAGACAAAATACCGAGTTTATAAGCATTGCTCCGGTGACGAACCATTTGGGGCCGTAGTTTTTGACCAATTGTCCGGCACCGATTTGGGGGATAACGTAGCCCCAAAAGAACGACGATAGAATCACACTTTTTTCAGTCCATTCGGGGAATGTCTAAAATTTTGCCATTTATAGTGTGAATCAAGGGAGAAATTTTTGACTTACTGGTATGCTAGGGTCTGGTGGATTTTCCTCCATCATTGCAATTATACCAACGGACATGTTGGTTCGCATGCCATAGGCGATGAAAATTGCAAAGAATAACAGTACGAATTGTAAATGACGCACGCCCAAAAATTGCTCTAAATTTGTTTCGATTTTATTGGGGAAATTTGTGAAAATTAAACGACTTACTTGGCGCGATCGCTGGTACTTTTTCGTTGAAATTGTTCTTTTCCACGTCCATGATCGATTGATTGTCTGCCGAAATTGAATCTCATTCGATTGTTATTATCGTTTAGACTAAACAACTGTCACTATGCTGCTTTTAATCGATAGTGTTTTTATTCGATAGGTGAAGCAGCTTTATTAATTAATGGTTCGTCTTTTGAAAAAATCAGCTTTTGTACCTCCTAAATTCTATATTAAACTGTTTATTTAATATTATCTCGAGTGCTACTTCAAGTCAATCAATTCAGGAATGTTCAGTTTTTTCTTGATTTTCTTATTGTTTCGATTAAAAATGTTTATCGTTTATCGTTTTCCTTGCACGATTTTTATTGATTCATAACAAATTGACAATGTTAGGTTAAAAAATTGTAAAATATCCATGTTAAGGTTTCAAAATCAAATAGAAAAAAACCGGAAAAAGTGGTAAATCATCCTGGATTAGATAATTAAAAAGAAAAACTCCAGAATTGTATTAATGCATTATCAGATAAGCAAAACTCGATATTATTTATCGTAAAGAATCGTTGATAAACAGCAATATTTTAATGAGCCTATCCGCAAATTAATTCAAAAAATTGAGGTTGTGATAAAGCAAAACAAAAAAAGCGGACGTACTTGTGATACAATTAGATAACACTCAAAAAACGGTAATATTGTTACATAAAATAGTAAAAAGTAGCATTAAAATGAATCAAAATTGTATTTCCAAGAATTTACGACTGTTTAAATTGCAATCGTCTTGCTAAATTTTAGCATTTTTCACAAAATTAGCGAATCATCAGCATTAATGCTGTCATTGTCGCTACTCTTCAGTATGGCAAATTGGCACAGATCAAGACATTTTCACATACATCAATTTCCCACCGTT
>JACDRQ010001105.1:0-11125 GCA_013841215.1 Hycleus cichorii
TCATTCTAGCTTTTTTACGAGTCTTTCAGTTCAATAGAACGAGTGTTGTTATTATTGATGTTGTTGATGATGTCGGCGAAATTCCGGCGCATCCACCAAAATGAATTAGAGGTCTGTGGCGACAGCCTCCGGTAGATTATTGTACGAACCTTTTCTTTTCAATTCTTTAATCTTAATTGTTGAATGAATAAATCGTTAAGTTTTGAACACGAAGTAGTTAGGACTCGTTGCTCCTTCTGATATTCCTACATCACTCCTCGCAACTGGTGACCCCTTTTTCACTCTCACAACACCAAACTCCTAACAGGTCTATAATAAAATTTCCAATTACAGCAACGAAAATTCAGTTACATCCCCATCGATACCGGCTGTAGTGCCTCGCGGCGATAAAGATGCCATCATTAATAGCATTGCTGATTCGTATTTGAATCAGCCGAATCATCATCACAAAAAATACCGTAAACCAAAGAAAGTCCCACGAAAATACTGTAAGCGGTTATAAAGATAATCCTCTAGCATGTAGTATAGTTCGAATTTTGGCATTTTGTTAGGTCCACCGAGGGATTGTCGTGTAAGCGAATGGTCGGCTTGGAGTGAATGCAGCAAATCATGTGGAACGACGTCGAGAGGTGTTAAAACATGCCAGACGCGGTGGTCGATTATGTCCACCTTTAGTTGAAACGAAATGGTGCGGATCGGCACGTTCGTGCAACAAAGAATACTTCAAATTCTAAGATTAGTATTGGANATAATGATGATGATGTCAAATCGTACCTGATTCAGTGTTTTTGCCAATAAAAACCAGAAGTTTTATGAACGTGGGATTATGATGCCACCTAAAAGATGGCAAAACGTCATTGATCAAAATGGGCAATACATTACAGAATAAAATAATTTAGTTCCATGAAAAAACTGTCTTTGATTTTCTAAAAAAAATCCGCAATTACTTAGTTGCCAACCTGATATAATTAACAATAAAAAATGAAAAATTTAGTGTGTTTAAAACTTGCAATTTTTCTCAGTAATCCTGTATAATAAACGTAAATTACGTCCAGGATCATCAATAGAGAATCCATAACCGGGTCCATCAAAAGAAAAACAACCTAGAACAAGTACAACAGAATATCACGTAATGGATGCGTCTTGTATTGAAGAACGAAGTTCATGTCTGGATCGACGTTTTTGTGTAAGAGCAGAGGTGATGTTTGGTCAAAGTCCTTGCAAGGGCACATCGAAAATTGTTTGCAACAATATAGTCCCAACTACTGCATTACAATAGACCTTTCAACCTAATTTCACGGACAAATCGATAAAAGCGTCCCCTTTTCAATAGGTTCCAAATCGTACGGGAAAACTTTAAGTATTGTAGTTAGAAAATACTTCACCGGGAACTGAAATACAGATTTCTTGTTGGCGCGCGTATCACAATTTGAATAACTATGCGTTTAATCATGCAACGGTAAATCATTCTGTAAATTTCGTTGATCCAATTTCGGGTACACATATAAACACTGAAAAGAAATGAAAAGATAAAAGCGTCGCGGTCGCACTTTTTGAGAGAAAATTGGATCATTATGATGATATTTAGCCGAATTTATGGATATATCAATATTCACAAACGAGCATGATCGACTTCATGTTTTAATAGCAGCGTCGAAATTATATGGAGGTTCGTTAGTGCACATTTATTCCTATCCTATCCCTTGCCGGTAGGATGTGCTCACTTCCACGTGGTTCCACTAAACTTATTTGTTGTTGCTAAAACAGCAGATATGACAAAATGGGCACTAATCCTCTGTTTTAATATCTGATGATATTGTCACAAAGTTATAATTATAAAATAAAAATATACATAGGTATTATAAATAAAAGAAACTAATTAATCATTTAAACAAAGTATAATGCAATGACCCTTGGCAGATCTCTCATTGTTGCTATTAAAAAAAAAGAATTGCCGACAAAGAATCCGTGTAACTATCACCGATTTTCAGCCCTGGAAAATTTTGCACTCCACTGATAAATTCTTAATATGTCAAAGTCAAAGTGATATTTGTATGAATATTCACATTCAATTACGAAGCCTAGGCAACTATGTCGAAAAACGAATTTAGCCAAAAAAAGTGTTTGTTTTTCTTTAAAACGGAACGAACTATCAGCCCAACACCTAGTTATGTCATATGTTACATGCTACATGTTATCTATGTTATATGATCTCAGGCTACTGCGAGCTTAAATAGCGTTGTAGATTGGATTATATCAAGTATATCAAGAGAAAAATGAAATAAATCTATTTTTAGAGGAAAAACATATTCCAGAACTAAAAGACTATAACTGGCTTTGTGATTTTACTTTTGCACTCGATAGAATTACACGTTTAAATGTCCTCAACGAAGCGTTGCAGGGAAAAATAATAAATATGCATATAACTTATTCACGAATGTAAAGGCATTTCAGTTAAAACTTCATTTATTTAGGAAACAACTATCACAAGAACGATTAGATCATTTTCCAACAGTAAAAACATTGAATATTTCCACGAATAAATGGACTAAATATTTGGATATCATTACTAAATTATGCAAAGAGTATTCTAGGAGTTTTTTAAATAACAGCGATTTTCGTTTTGGGTTAGTTGGCACCGATGGTCCCGGTGGAGAATTTTTCATCACTCTCTCTCTAGACATCGACCCGTATGGATCAATAAGTAAAGAGTGTGTGATCTTTTGAGGGACTTGTTACTTATTGTTGTGCGCTGGAAAAGACTTGAATATTGACGAATAAGTTATCATTTGCATTGTTTTTTAGAATTTGAAGAAAAGTTGTTTTTGAATGAATTAAGACAGTTGAACTATTTCCGTCTAAATTAGATATTCAGTCGTGTAAATCAAAGAAAAGTGTTCTAAAGTATATTACTAAAGAAGACCGTAATTCGTTTAATAATTGTAAATTAAGGGCTTTACATTTTAATTATCGGACATATCGTTGGGCTGTAACTAGTGATAAATTTGAGTATAGTGATCCGTTTGTATTGGAACATCGGTTTTGTTATAAATTTTTAGAGAAATTATTTATAGAAATAAAGCCAAATGATATTAAGTTTAATGGTTTTTGACGTTTCAATTTTTATTATAATCAGTGGACTTTTGATGTTGTTCATTGGTGGAATGCTTTGTTGGACAATAAACATGATAAAAGAGGTCTTTATCTTGGGGACCAAATAATGTTGACAAGACCTGTTTTATTAATAATCTTATTCAGCGATGCAATGCTGATAGTGTTTTTTATCCTGGAGTTGGTAAATTTTTCTTGCAAAGTTTTAGACCCGAAGTCCATCGATTAATTTTATTTAAGAATTTTCATACAAACTCTCAAGCAGTGCTATGAGATTCAATTCGACTTCGAAAATAATTTAATCAATAACTGTGTTGTAATGTTTAAAGATAAACTTTTAAACAAAATGCCTTTAAACATACATTATGCAGCTGATGGTATAAAAGTTTTTGGTATTATTCAATAATTTTTATTAGTGGACCTGACTTTGGCCCTTCAAAAATTTGTATTGGTATTCATAGTTTCAGTTTCATTATGTTGTTTCAGTACGTGTTTATATCTACCTATACATAAATTAATTGTTTGTGAACACCAGTAATCTTAGTAATGCGAGTCATGCATCCACACAACGAACACGTCGTTCCAATGAAAATATCGAAGCCGTACGAGCCAGTTTTGAAGAGACTCAAACAACATCGAATTATCGCCGCTCTAAGGAATTAGACATCGCTCGCACCACTCTCCGACGCATAATTCATAGTGTGTATGTTTTTGTTTCTTTTAAAATGTCAAACTCAATTGTCATTGTGATAATTAAACATCAAAATGCCGAAAGTTCCGTATTTTTCTCATCAAATTAAAGACAAAATCATTAAAATGAATAGAGGTGGCATGAAACAAATACAATAGCCAAAAACTTGAATTTTTACCGTGGAACAGTATCCAAAATTGTGAAGAAAAACAACGATCTAGAAAAACAACGGTTAGAAAGCACAAACGAACTGCAAGGATGTCCAAGAAAGATCTTAGAAAATGTGCAAGTGACATAAAAAAAGACTTGCAAATGGATGATCCGTGGCTATCAAGCCAGACTGAAATTTGCACAAGCTGATAAGTATTGGACGACAAAATTAAGTTTAGGGGTGAATTTTGGCAAAGTATATTATTTTTTGAAATCGAATCTATGTGGGTTTTGAAGGCATTTGAAGGACCTCTCAAACAAATGATGTATGAATGATTGCCCCCTAACTACCTAAATAATTATTTCAACTTTTTTTATATATCTTATTTATATAACGATCCAATTTTTTATTTTTATTTCAATTTTGGCAAGCTTACAGCTTACAGGTGAACTTGATACCAGTAACAAATAGTTGTATACGACATGCCAAATATACGCGATTAACAAATATTTGGAAAAAACATCAGTCGTGTGGTTCAGGCTTAAAAATAGCTAACAGAAAAAAGTATATAAATCGTACACAGTAATCACCGTTATCTGTAGTTTCTGGTCAATTCATATAGTGACAATGGTTGCGATCAACCCTTTAAATATTATTACTCTACTTACGGCATTATTTAGTGGTTTTAACTTGCCTCAAAGCGAAATAAACGCGGAAAAAGATTTATCGAATACTGTATATGAGATAATCATTCGTTCAATGAACGATCCATTGTATAAGTTATATCCCGAACTATGGGGTACACCTTATCTTTTGATAAGAAACCAACCCCTAATATAAAAAGGGATCGCCTTAACCGGCCCCCCAGTTAGAATCTAAAAACCAACTCATCAACTTGTATTTTTGAATTCTTGATTTGTTAACATAATTTTTGTGCTATTTCAAAATAAAATTCTTTTTTTCAAGTTGTAAAATTTTTGTGTTTTAACTTATACTGTCGAGGAAAAAGTTTCCTTAGACTTCGATACTAGTGAAGATTATCCTCGGGCACTCGTGGTGGATGAAAATGACGAAAATAATATTTGTAATGAATTGGTTGAAGAAGATAACTTTGAATGTGAAGATGAATTAGGCAATGAATCTGTTTGTACTGATGCAAATGTAGATGATGATTACAGAAAAAGGGCCGTGAATTTCTGGAAAAGAGGAAGTGGAAGAAAACTATCATTAAATACGGTGAGAAACATCGTTTTAGTAAAGTAAAATCAATCGTCCAGTGTTCAAGTAGCGAAAACAGATTTCAGAGCCTGAAAAAAGTATCTAATTACGTCCTTCGCATCTTTGAGAAGGCTAGACGTGATAAAATGATTGTACATGACGTAGCCATTAAGCGTTGGGCTTTAATGGGTCTCCACACCAAGCAACCGTGCAACCACACACAACACATTAGGGCCGTGCTAGTAATTTTGGACCAATCAGTTTGCGTAAAATAGATGATAAATGTTCTAATCGTACTTGGAAGGCCAACCCATGAATAAAAAAATTAGAAAAATTTGGAATCGGGGTATTATTTCTGTCATAGTTGTAGTTGTAGATGTTTTTCTAAACCGCAATCAAGTGGTCGCAGTACCTCTTTTCTAGTCGACCGCCCGCGATAATTATATTTAATTAATTAAGTTCATTGTTATTATTATTATCATTTCTATTATTCATCGATTTTTAAATTTTGTTTTTAAATATCAAATTTTAAAATTGAATATCATTATTAAATATTAAATGTGACGATGTACATAAATGCATCTTATTGAATTTAGATTTAACTTTATCACGAGGCATACAAATGTACCATTTTATTTTGCTCTAATTTCCATAAATCAAAAATCAATAAGAAGAATTCTATTTTAATCATTGTAAATATCAACAATTAATCTAAATAATAGATGCATATAAAAATGTGAAGCGAGGTGATAATATTCAGTAATAAAATAAATTTTGTCAAGACCAACTACGTTGCAATTAAAGTTGGTCCTTATTCAAAAAAAGATTTTTATTATTCAAAAAAACATAATTCGATGGTAGACCCGTTATCAGTTGCTGCAACAATTGAAATCCCTAGATTTCGGCTTTGAAAAACATCCACAATCACAACGATGACAAAATTAGTACTCTGATTCCAAATATTTTCAATTTTTTTATTCATGGGTTGGCCTTCCAAGTACGATTAGAAGATTTATCTACTATTTTACGAACACTGATTGGTCCAAAATTACTAGCACGGCCCTTATTGAAATTTAAGAAACGACACAATATTGTATCACGAAAAGTGCTAAAATTCGGTACAAGGCTTTCCTCAATTAGTGAAAGTGAAGTAAAAAAAGCGACAGAACAGTTTGTGATAAATATTAAAGCTATAATACCTGAATATGGTTAGGAAAACATTTGGAATACAGATCAAAGTGGTTTTCATTTAGAAATGCATTCAGGAAGAACTCTTTCCGAAATTGGTTGCAAGAAGGTTGAAGCAATTGTTCAATCTGTTTCACCAACAACAGATAGTTATACAATACAACCAATGATTTCAGCAGCAGGTAAATTATCGCCAGAATTATTAATAGTACTGAAGGAGCCTACAGGGCGGTTAGGGTCGCGCGTTTTAGAATCAATGTTTAAAGCATCTAATAGATATATATCATGGCAACAAAATCTGGTAAATTGACGAAAGAACTATTTGAAGAGTGGTTTACCAACGTATTCATCCCAAACACCAACACAAAATCAGTTTTGATATTAAGTATATGGGGCGCGCAGAAAGCAGAAGACTTGTATAAAATAGCTCCACCATCCAGAATTCTCAAAATTGTGAATCTACCAAAGGGGTCTACTGGACTTATTCAACCTCTAGACGTTTATGGCTTTCGTCAATGGAAAAGATTCGTTAGACAGTTCTCGAACATTGTGTTTGTTGTCCCGATATAATTGCAATCTTCACTTAAGGGATAACATAATTAAACTACAATCATTAGTCCATAATTAGTTTTCTTCCCCAAGATATACAGAATTATTTAAATATGCTTGGTACCGGAGTGGATTTTTGAATGAAAGACTAGAAGCGTTTAATACGCCTACAGATTTTTCATTCAAAGCCTATCATACAAATCGTACATGGGACGTTTGTGGAAAACCAACCATTGTAATCTGTGGATGGTGTAAGCAAAATCTTTGCTTTGAACATTTCTTCCAAATTAATTAAGTATTGTTGGCCATTCATGATTTATATTGATGAATAAAGATGTGTTGTTTCAAATCAAACAGTTCATATATCATGAAATTATTTAGTAATCTAGTTTCGATCTAAACGATCATCATCAAGCTGTTCAGAATAGTAGAACCCACAACACTACAAATTACATTGGGGTTAAAGAGTAGTTGGCCTACTACATTGATGTGGTAGTCTCAATGTTGCATCACCCCCAATGACTATGAGAGTAATTATGCCAGAGCAATTTTTAAATCTTTGGTATACCTGAATGTGACCTATAGTAGGATTTTTAAAGGCGAAGATCTGAAGATGAATACTTCAGATTTAGAAAATTCAATTAAATTCTGCACTATGGCCTTTAAAACAAATCTAATACAGTTCGAACAAAGACAACCAAATTTTGATGCTCTATGTAGCACTATTGAAGAGGAACTCGTAGATGAAATCCTTGAATGTGACAAATTATCTCCTATTTACCTTCCAATATGAAGGAGTTTACAGGAAAGTTAGAATAACTTAACCCTGGTTATTCTAACTAATATAAAGGGTGTACTTAGAATTAGGTTTGAGTTATTTTAGTTCATCATTTAGTTCATTATAATCATTTTCTTTTAGATTATATTTAGTCAGTTAGGGTTGGTATATAACATTTTATTTTATTTAAATTTAACCTTAGATTATTAGAGTTGGATTAGGGTATAGGGTTCATTTACATTAGTTTTCAATATAAAAACGTCATATACATCTAGTTTGAGTAAGTAGAAACATCTAAATATTGTAATTCATTATCTTATACATAATCTATTTCAAGCAATGGTACTGATAATGATCGTTTAGATCGAAACTAGTTTACCAAATAATTAATAAATAATTTCATGATATATGAACGGTTTGATTTGAAACAACACATCTTTATTCATTTCTTCCAAAGCTATCATTACTGTAACAACTACCGACCATAAGCAAGTTGTTATGTATATGGAAATATATTAAATATAGGGAATTTCTATAATCATTGTAAATAAAATAATAGAATATTTTTCGATAAAATTTTATCATAATTCAGAAGGGGTTGTAATTGCTTAAAATAGTAATTAAAATAAAAAAATGGATCATTATATAAATAAGATAAAAAAAAGGTTAAATAATTATTTTAAGTAGAATTACTAATAAAAGATTTTTTTCAAATTTATATTGGAATAATTCATTAAGGGGTAGTTAGGGGGCAATCATTCATACATCATTTGAAGTGCCTGTGATTTCCACCCCCAACAAGATATTAAAAATTGGTTTCTACCGCGTTGTATAGCCCCCACAAATATCCATCTTTCAGTTTTTGAATCATTAGAAAATAATGAACCGTTCTAGAGATATTGCCCAAAAACTGATTTTGCAGGGGTAACTTCAACCCCCATTTTCTCCCTTAAACTTGCGTATGGGCACGAATGACAAAACACGCATCCCTTAGAATAGAATGAAGTACTTATATACCAAAAATCATCAAAATCGGAAGTTTCGACTTCGTAAGGTTTACTTGTATTTGTTTGACACAAAGTCAGGGAAAACAAAAATTACCGATAAGTAAAAGGAAAACTTTGTTTTTTACAACTTCTCTTTTAATTATCAGCTATCAATCAACTTTTTCTCAGTGTTTAACTGACAGTGAACTAAGTATTATCAATAATATTGTTATTATTAATAAACTTCAAGTTCTCGTATCATTATGTCTCACACTAATGAAAAAGTACCAGAAGATGTTACCTACGAAACATTCGTAGCTAATGTAACTGATATTTAAAAAAATAAAGTACCACTACTGAAGGCTGCAATTCTTTCATATTCATATGAAGGTTTTAGCCCAAAAGTAGTTTTTGCTGAATTTATTAAAAAGGAAACTACAAAGGAGAAAACCTTTGAGCAAGCTTCTGAGGTTTATTCCATGTCAGAGGTCCTAATGTTGCTAAGATAACCCCTGATAATACTAAGGGGTCTCAAAATTCAGTGACTAAGATAAATTCTTAGATAACTGAATATAACCTTAAGGCAAACAGACCCAAATCCACGGATATTACTTTACCCAGATTATCTATGGTCTTTGGCAGTGCTTCTCAAAATGTATTTTGTGGGCTATTGAAAGATCTACCATCATTTCCAATCTCTGTTTCAGAAATTTCAAATTGAAAAAAATACTAAATTCACTCGCTCAAAGAATTTATAAATGATTTAATGCATATTCTTGTTACATGAATATAGAATCAGTATGGCAGTATAGCAGTTATTTGTTTAAATGGACAAGAGCAAGTTAAAATCTTTGCTTTAAGTGAATAGGGTCTGGATAAAAAAACGGAGAATAAAAAAAAAACAAAACAGGTGACCAGAATGCACAAGAGTTGTGCCATAAGTGTCCTAGAATTTCTAGACAAAAAACTCAAAGCTGTACCGAAGCTTTACCACGACATAAGGAGGCTCATCTTGAATTTGCACAAACATGGTCAGAGATTTCTGTAAAATAAATCGCAATTGATATTGCATTAAAATTTGCATGCATTCACCTTACACTCTTGACCTTGTATTGGACTCAAATTTTTGCAGAACTAAAATAACATCCTAGGGAAGACGCTTTGTAAACAATATAAAATTAGTCCAATTTTGTAATCTTAGTAGGTTACTAAAAATAGGCGCACTGATTCAACCGGTACCTATTTATAAAACTTTTGTAGATAAATCAACGCTCAAATCAAAGTATAAATATATTTTTAATCTACATTGTGGAAAGGTCTTTAATCACTAAAGTAGCTACAATAACAATACTCTTTTACGTGGTTATATAATTAATATCATCTATTTAATCGATTCCATCATTAGTATTATCATTCTTCATCTCTAATCATTATTATCAATATTGGTTATCCATTTAATTATTAAATACTGTATATCATTGTAAGTGCAAACTATTTACCTATCCAAGAATAGTTACAGTGAGTGCGAAAAGTATTCGTACACTTANACTGACTTAAATGAAAAGATCCAATACTGCAATATGTTCAATCTTGACTTATAAAAATTATATGATGATAAGTATAGTAATCTGTTTACTAAATGTATATTAAAAAGTATAAAAAATTGTCAAAAATTTACTTTAAAAAACATACAAAACAAAATCATTATGATCTCTCACAAACGAAAAATATTCGTACAGCATCGTCTATCCTAATTTGATGTAGGCTGTTTTTTAAACTGTCAATACAGTATGCCAATAGTTGTAATTGTCTTGAAGACAAATGTGGTGCTGTGTGTTATTTATCTCAAAATAGGGCGAAAAAATAAAGAAACCACTGTAGAAGAAAGACGAACCGTTATAAGTTTGCATAATGAACGCAAATCCTTGCTAGAAATATCCNNGAGACCACGATCAACAATTCAAACTATCATAAACAGATTTAGATTAACAAAAACGTTAAATAATAGACAACGATCAGGTCGTCCTGAGAAGCTAAACTACCAGGCAAGCGACTCATTGTAAGAGAAATAAAGGAAAACCCCAAATTAAGTGTGCCAAAAATTGCAAGCAGACTTGAAAAACGATCTAGGTAGCACAGTTAGAGATATTTTAAGAAAAGAAGGATACCATGGCCACATGGCTCGTAGAAAATATTGGATAAACAAACGTAATCAACATCTCCGTAAAGAATTCGCAAAAAAAATATGTAAATTCATCAGAAGAATTTTGGAAACGAGTCATATCAGATGGTAAACAAATGATTTGGCGAAAGAAAAATACGTAGCTTCAAAAAGAGAATTTGTGTCCCACAGTTAAGGGGTCTCCACACCAAGCAACCGTGCAACCTGAAACACCCACACATTAGGGCCGTGCTAATAACTTTGGACCAATCAGTGTTCGTAAAATAGTAGA
>JACDRQ010001106.1:0-10218 GCA_013841215.1 Hycleus cichorii
CTATTTTCACAGAGTGAAGTTCCACCTTAATGGACTACTACTTTCATTGGAGAAACGATTTAATAAGTGTTTTGAATAGAAATAAATGAAGCACTTTTGGCTTCTTGTTTTCATCCTGCTTTTAAATTAAGATGCTTTTAAAATACGATAGTGCAATGCAATGGAGCCTGCAATCACAGCTGAAGAATCTCAATAGCAAAGTAGCAGCCCAAGCGAAAGCGAAGAGGGCTTGTTAGTCTTCTCACGGCCAAAATTAGAAAAAAAGTTTCAAATACCGAATTACAACTAGTTACTTTTTTTAATAACAAAAACAAAACTTTAGAGTCTCTCAATAATTACCTATTAATAAGATCATTGTTTATTAGATTTAATACCGTCTATTTTCTTCCGCCTCAGTGGAACACTTATTCTCCTTTGATGGGTTTATTTGTTCGCCATCTAGAAGTTGTCTTAGCGATATAACTTTCAGAAAGCTTGTTCTTTTAAAAGGTAACCAAAATTATGTTTTCAAAATAAAATAAATATTTCTTGATTAAAAGTTTTTTAATTTGGATTCTTAATCCCAAGATTACAAAAAGTAGGTATTAGGGTTGAATGCAGGTGGATCACCTGGTTCTCTTCCACTGTATTAAAAGTAGGTATGGCAAGTATTCTAGTAATTCAAATACATGTAAAGTGATAGAGTATGTTGTATTTCCAATCCTTCACGTAACGTATTTTGCCCACATCAGGCAATGCCCCTCCAATAGAAATATTTAATACTGTCAAATTTATATTTCGTATTTTGCTTATTTATTTATTTGCTAAATCATTATAAGTGACGATAAACTAAATCAAAATCAGAAATTATTCCTAGTTATTTCGTTTGTTATACTATAAGATTACATTACGTGGAGCGTAAAGGGGGAACTCTACTGGGTGAAAATAGAAACCACTCGTTCAAAAATTCTGAAAAAAATTACTATAGTTTAGAACTACCCTAAGCATCGTTTATGCCAAACTAACAAAACATCTATTGAGTAGTTTTTGAAAAAAAGCGAAAAAATTTCAAAAAACATGGTTTTTACAGGTTTTTATTTTTTATTTCAAAAACTACCCGATAAAAGTTTTGTTGGCTTTTGCATCATATCTAAATAGGTTTTATACAGCTTCTCTATTTTTTTGAGTGACTTTGAACAAGTGGGTTTGGCAAAAAAGCCGAAATGACGAGTTTGCGTATTTACAGTACTATACGCTTGAAATCAAATTGAGGACGTAGAATGGGCACTAAACATTGATAAGAATCAAACTCTTTGGCATCAACGTCAATATTTAAGCTAAAAAGGGCATTTTAAAGTTTTATTTTGAAAATGCTGGCCAATTTTTGCTATACTGAATAGTAGCATCCTCGTCTAAAAGTGGATGATTTGGAAGTTCCTCCTAGCCGCCATCTGCCATTCAGTGGCTCAATAAGCGAAATAAAAAGACCAAATGAATAGAAATCTTCGAACAATATTGAAGTACATAATCAATTATGTGCTTATAATCTTATATTACACCATATATAACCCTAGATACAATTTCATGGATCAACTTGATAAATAAAAATAATAAACACTGCGGAATTCTTTATAAGTTTATATTGAATATGTATTCGTTTTGATTCTACCAAAAACGATAAATCGGAAAAATGTGTGAAAAACTATGTAGGTACATAATACATATAAAATATATAGGGAAAATAATTGAACTGGACCCATGGGCATAATATCTAGCTTTCTCTTCGTCTAATAAGACTCTAATAGTACAGACAGAGACAGCGTCAAATAGGATCAAATTTCTGTACAATAGTACAATAAACAACTGGGGATTATCACAATTGTTTATTTTCATAAGTAAGGAAACAAATGTAGATATCGATATTGTCTATCTTTGTCTGACGCATGTAAATTGTAAAGTTAATGGACTCATGTCGATTTGCTAATGTTGAAGAAAGATCGAGTGATTTACAATAGAAGCGAGATAATAAAAAAAATGTGTTGTAATACAAATAATTGAAAGGGAATATACAGTGTGGTTCATTGACGACTATACAGTTTATATGGCAACCCCCATTATTTAACAAGTGATTTGAAAAATATTTTGAGAATTTATCGGAGGGTCCCTAGAGATTATTTTACAAAAATTTGAAGTTCGTAGCTCTTTGGGAAATTGGTGAAAAGCCGCTTTAATTGGAAAATTTTGCGATTTCCGCCAATCGAAAAACTGTCCCAAGATTCGAGCAATACTGTTTTTGTCATTTTTTCTCGCGAAATCCCGGAAAAACAGAAAAATTCGTAACGTAAACAATGTTCCCCCTTCGATTTGCAAATTGTAAACTTTTCATTCATAATCGATCTCGAAAAACAAATTTTTCTGGTTTTCCGGGATTTCGCGAGGAAAAATGACAAAAACTGTTTTGCTCGAATCTTTTCATAATGCTGATATGTTTAAGAACGATTAAAATCATTGGAAATACTATTGATTAGAAGAGTAATTATTTCCTTACAATTCGTTTTGAAAATGGATGAAAATTCAGTAATCAAAAAGTAAACTACACCATCTGAAACAATTCAGTCAATTTTTAAATGAAAATTGTTTTTTACACAATCATTTTTTTCCAGTGTTCCTAAATGTGATGAACAAAGTTCCACATCGCAAGAAATTGCAAGTGAACACAACATCATGTAAAAAGTTCTTTCTGCTCAGCCGTAGCACAAAGTAATTTCGAATATTTTGTTACAATTATAGTGACTTGGTAGGACCATCAAGGGCAGCTTCAGCCGGTGACAACTTTGTAGAACCAATGGAACATCAACCAACATTAGAGGTTAAGAAAAAAAGACTTGCCGGAGAGTACGATCCTTCAATCGAGAAAATTACCGGCCGACGTGTGGTGGATATTCAAAGTTTTATCACCAACATCCGTCAAGTGGAGAGTCACTCATGCAAAGTAAGTGACTTAGGATATTTAACATTAGAAAAAGAAGTAGTAATGGGTTTAAATCCAAAGTTTTTTTTAAATGCACTAAATGCGCCTTTACTACTTCTTTTGAAACAAATCCTAACAGGAGTGGCTCTAATAGTGGAAATGTCAACTATTTGGCCACTTCTGCTATAATTTCCAACGGCAAAAGATTCTCAAGAAGAGATATTGGCAACGCTCGAAATCCCCGGCTTCTGTACAAAAACGTTTTTGAATTATCAAAAAAAAATTCAATGAGTCGTAAAATGACGTTTTGACAGAATCTATTGGAGAAGCCGGAAAATTAGAATATGAGAATGCCAAACGTACAAGTAACATGACAGGAGAAATTGGTAACATCTCCTTGGAGCCACCAGTCCTACGGTCAGCGCTACTCAGCAAATTCAGGAGTAGTTGTAATAATAAGCGCGTATACAAAAAAGATTTTATTTATGGGTGTTAGAAATAAATATTGCTCCATATGTGCCATGGCAAGTCGTAAAGAGATCGCCACTTCCAACCATGTTTGTTTTAGAATTTGGAAAGGCGCGTCTTCAGCTATGGAAGCTGATACTTTGATGGTGATTCCAGCGTGTATAGCAAGATTTTGGAAACGATTCCATATTCGCGATCAATAAAAAAAATAGAATGTTCAAATCACGTAACAAAGAATGTTACGAAACACATATTCAATCTTGCTAAGGATTCGAACGCTAATAAAATGTTACTAACGAATGCCCGTATATGTAGTACTTCGAAAAATTTAAGAAAATTAATATCGTGGCATGCGAAGCAACAAAATGCGTCTCCTATAGAGTTGAAAGACGATATTTCCAATATTGTCAATCACGTTTTTGGAGACCACTCGCAATGCAAATCAATATACTGTTTAAAAGTGGGTACGAAAGAGGTTATTCAACAATATCAGAACTGTCCGGTACAAAGATGCGTTTATTACAAATAATTGGCGCGGTTACTGCCAAAAGTGACAGTCTAACAGAAAATGCTACCAGTAATAGAGCTGAACTGTTTATGACCCAAGTTGCGAAATTTAACGGTGGAAAAACGAGCTTCTTTGGTAGAAGAAGTGGTTTCAATATTAGATGCAAAGGATCTGCGTTAGCCTATCAATATGGTCCCGAATGGTTGATCAAAAGTGATCGAAAAATACCCAATTAACGATTGAAACGATTGGTAAACAATCGTACTAATAAAAATAAAAGGAAAAATAAAAAAACACCATTTAAATTTGCAACTAATAAGAACAATTCAAGTATGGATAAAGATTATGATTTACATTGCCATAAACCTGATTTGCCGCAAATTCAAATCGACTATCTTATCATACAAATTGCAAATGCAAATGCAATTATTAAATGTTTCGGCAGAGAAACAAAAAGAATTTCAACAAAAAACGATAGGTCAAAGTAAATCTGATGCCTGGTTCGACGAAAGAAAATGTCGTCTAACATCCTCTAAGTTCAATAAAATTTGCAAACGAACCCGAAATTTTGGTAATTTGGTCCATAATATTTTATACACGATTCCAAAAGGAATAAGTCTCGATCATGGCAAGATTTATGAAGATGTTGCCAGAAACGAATACTGTACATTGACCGGAAATTCGGTTGTACAGTGTGGAGTTTTTGTGTGCACGGAAATAAACCTAGGTTTTCTTGGCGCTTCATCGGATGGTTTGGTTGGTAATGATAAAATACTAGAAATTAAATGTCCTAGTCCGCCAGATATTCAAAAACATTCGAGGCACTAAATCATATTAAAACTTTTTATTGTCAATTTGAAGGTAATAGTTTGCGATTAAAAAAATCACAATTACTATTACCAGATTCAGAGTCAATTATTTATAACGAAGCGACAATTTTGTGATTTTGTAGTGTGGACTCGTGAGGGAATTCACATTGAAACAATTAAAGTCGACAACGACTTTATAGAAAAAATACTCCCGAAATTACAATCATTCTACGACAACCATTTTGGGCCTGAACTTGTCGACAGCAGGCATAGTCGCAGTATGAAATTACGGGACATGAGTTAGTTCTTTTATGATCAATAAAACAAAAATACAAATCACATTTATGGTCTAGGCATAATATCTATACTGCTCTTGGTCGACAAAAAATTTAAAAAATTTCGAGCCGACGCTAGATATGTAAGTTACTCAATTTATAAACCATACAAATGAAATTTGTAACCTAGGCCTGATATCTATGCTATTCTTTGTCGACAAAACAATTTCAAACAAAAATGCTAGACATCTGAGTTACTCAATTTATAAATAATCGATCAATAATTTGCAATAAAATAATAATACAAATATAGTGGGCCAACATAAATGGTGAACAACTTTCAGGTGTACTGGAAAACTAAATCCATAATGTGAAAGAATCAAAGATTCTGAGAATACTAGGACATTGTCAGAAGCCCTTAGTCAAAAGAAGAAACAGTTCATACCTGCCCTGAAGAATGCGGAATGGAGATCCCAGGACAGGGAGAGGATACGAGGAGGAGTTTTAGTGGGTAGGCCTTGGATGATCCAAGGAGAGTTCCACACTCCCAAACGACACTGGATGGTTTGGAGTCTATAAAAGATTTTCCCTTCTCTCGAAAATCAAAACAAAAAAAACATCGGTATATCGCCTTTATTCCATTTCTTCTTTTTTGTTTCCTCAAAACTGAAAATTGATTTTTGTTTTATTTCAGTTTATTGCAAATATAATTGTTGATATAATGGAAGAATAATAAATAGTGCCTGTTTCACGATTTTATGGCAACACCGAGTAAATGAGCGATTGGAAAAAATCACCCACGAGACCGCTTGGGCGACATGAAACTCAATTTCAACAATACTAACAATTTTCCGAACTCGAATATTTTGACCAACTGTCTGATGATCAACTCAGCTATTGGACACTGTGGGTGAACTCTCACTCAGGTGAAAATTTTCATTTTGGTTGGCAAGTAGAATTTAGGTTTTCCATATAGGGTGAACAAAAAGTGACGAATAATATCCATGTTTTTAATTTATCAAAAGATCACGTTGTTTTAATCAACTGGTAAAAACGTTTTGGGCTAAGCCCAAGTAATGGTAAAGTGGCGTTTTTTGATACTTTGATAAATAAAAAATTATGAAGTTAATGCGTGACTAGTTGCTCACTCTGTATGTTGTCATCCAACATAGACCAATTCTGCAACAGCTCTTCGCAAATTCTTGCGATAGGGGCCCCTCCTTGTAAGATCACCTATATAACATATCATCTTTTCCTGTCATTTTATAAGTGATTATAATAGTAATTCAAAAAATTTCTCATATACCATCGAAAACTGAGATCCGTAAAATCTTAAATTATCTAAATTATTATGCTTTGTTCCTTCAATACTAAAATTCATCCTCTATTTTCAATTTCGCCTTAAGGTTAGCATAAAATAAACAAAATCACGGATAACTGTCTCCAACATATTATAACCAATTATAACCAAATGTTGGGCCTGTTTCCTCCGCTCTTTCTGTTACTTTCTATCCATCCTTGTCTTGCTCGTTACTGGATAATGTGAAAAACTGTCGACAGCATAATAAATGTCATCTATCCTCTTCACTCCTTGAAATGCCTAATGCTAGGAACAATCGCTGTATCCTTTTATTCCATACTGAACAAGAAAATGAAGAGCACGTACAGCATGGAACGTAAGTTATCATGAATTACTATTTTTCTATTGATTATCAATTCTTCTTTATTTTTTCAGTTTCGGAATTAAAGAATGAAATAACCAAAATAGGTGATAGTGCTGGTAGTAGCAGCGGAACCACTTCTGCTACTACCAGCACTGTCGGTGAAGGTGCTGTGGTCCACCACTGTTATACCTGTGCTGGTGGTGGTGTTGTTGGTGGTGATGATGGAGGTAGTAGTGATGGCAGTGGTGGCGGCCGCGAAATAGATAAAGCTGGCGACCGTGGTGGCAGAGACGGCAGTGATAACAGAGGTGACGACCGTTGTGGCAGAGGTGGCCGTGGTAGCAGAGGCGGCCGTGGTGGTAGAGGTGGCCGCGTCCAAAAAAAAAGATATAAGTAGGCAAACAATCAGTTTGTGAAAGTGTATATATTTATTAATTTTTCTCGTCAATTTTCAGAGTGGTCACAGCGGAGCTCCCACAGCAAAACCGTCACCTTGACGTTGAAATTCTAGATAACCAGATTACTATTATTATTATTATCACTATTACCATTATTATCATTATTATTATTTTTAACTTCCCCGACCTGAGGGTAGGGAAGTTATTAGTTTTGGACCAAAATTTCAAATTCAAGATTTCACCAGATCTTTACGTTTTGAGGTCCCCTGAACACGTCTTTGAAGTTTTGTGTNGGTATGTGCGTCTGTCGGTTCTTCAACGATTACTCAAAAACGGATTGACCGATTGAGTTCAAATTTGGTCAGCACAAACTATTTGGTGGCCGTTCGAGTTGTTGGTTTTTGGTGTCAATCGGACCACGGTGGTGGAAGGGAGAGGGGGTTGATTGAAAAAAATTTAAGATAACATATTCATTTGATATCACCAATCGATGTTGTGCGATGTTTTCTTTTTTTAAATAAGGGCACAAAATTGGCAGAATAGTATAGTCAACCAATTCAAATTTGCCGCCTTTTATAAGGGATGGATTGCCATAGAAAAAAGTTGTTGTTATATAGAGAGATATATACAGAGTGAGCCAAGTGGTTGGCCTATTAGACGTTTAAAGAGTTCTAATTGATGAAAGTTTCTGAAATTTGGTATGCACCCGTTTTTTCATCTGAACTACACCCGGAAAATATTTTCGTTGTACTATCAACCCCCGATGTATGGGGTAGTGCACTCTACTTTCTTATTTTAAATGGAATGGTATATTTTTCATTCTATATTCAGATTCTATCATGAAAACGAAATGGACTTCGATAACATTACCTATGGTATAGCGTTAATAGTTTTTCAGGAATTTTGACTTTTTCTGAAAATTTTGATTTTGTAGTATTTGATTGAAAAATTCATATGTTTGAAGATATCGTTGATAGGTAATCCAAATTAGACCTCAAATAGTTTAAACTATGTACTTTACGCCAGATTTTTCAAAAATTAATTATTTTTCAGCATTTTTGGATTTTTTTTTCATGTAAAATGGGTTGAAATCGCTAAAAAAAACATAGAAAATAATCATTGGTAACCTCAAATGTGACAGTTAATGTCATTTTGCTAAGCCTCCTATGCATTTCTTCATAGGCGAATTATTAAGTCATAGACAACTAGACACTAGTCAATTTCAGACTGGGGAGAAAATTATTGAAAATTGAAAATCTTAAATAACTGAAAAACTATCAGCGACAGGTATAGAAAATGCTTATACAGTTCGATGTAGAATTTTTTTCTCTATCTAACCGTGTAAAGAAAAACATACCATTTCATTTAAAATAAGAAAGATATTGCGTTTTGAAAATTGGCTGAAAAAAAATTCATTTCGGTTAAATGCTAAAAGATAATTTATTTCTCAAAAATCTGGCGTAAAGTACATAGTCTAAACTATTGGAGTTCCAAATTTGGATTATCTATCAACGATATCTTCAAACATATAAATTTTTCAATCAAACACTACAAAATCAAAATTCTCAGAAAAAGTTAAAATTCCTGGAAAACTATTAATGCTACACCATCGGTCATGTTATCAAAGTCCATTTCATTTTTACCATAGAATCGAAATACGGAATAAGAAATATACCTTTCCATTTAAAATAAGAAAGTAGGGTGCACTACCCCATACACCGAGGGTTGATAGAACGAAAATAGTTTCCAGGTATAGTTCAGGTAGAATAAAGGGTGCATACCAAATTTCAGAAACTTTCATCAATTAGAACTCTTTAAACGTCTAATAGGCCAACCACTTGGCTCACTCTGTATATCCTTTTCACGATTCAACTGCGAAATTTTGAAATGACAGTTTAGAAGGTTATCCACCATAATTTTTAAAGTGTAGCAAAATTTATAACGGTAGTTTATGAAGACAGAATGATATCTACTGTTGGTATCACTGAAGGTATACAATTCTACGCGTTTGTTTACATTCCTCTGTCATTTTTGAAACAACCTCAGAGTATTTGTTTTCAGATGTTTTTTGAGTGGGTATTGTGTTTCGGTTAGTACTTTTCCAATATATAAATGTTTTAAAATAATATAAATTCCGATTTTTCCACAAAAAAGAAATGTATATTCGCTCGACAATTCAATTCATGTTTTTGTTGGGACTACCGTACTACTTTTTACTCCGCGCTCAAATGACAATTCTGTCGTTCTGTCAAAATTTCGCAATTGAATCGTGAATCGAGTTTGTAAGAAAGTTGAACTGAAAAGGGTGTGTGTGGAATCACCAATCAGTGAACAGAGTTTTGGTTGACGAGGTGCTGGTTCCTCATTGAATTTTTCGGTGGTTGTGAGATAATCACGGCTCTTGATTCCCGATTTTGATTTTTGTAGTAAGTTACTTTTTTTAAAACTTGGACTCGTGCATTAATTGTCGACTTCTGACACTTGTTTTTAATATACTATTCTAATCCATGATTTACTATCCGGAATGTATCGGGGAAGATATTAGGCCTGTTCTTAGATTCGGCCCCTTTCAAATTTTTTACAAAAATAATGCATCAATGGGAAAGAGGACAGAATTATCTACCTAACCGTATGTATTTCAAAGCAAAATACTTAATTTTTATTATTATTCTTGTTTTTTTTTGCAATTTCAGAGCATTCGCCAGGCATTCGCAAGACGTGCTATTATGGTGGACTCAGACCCGGTATTTATTCCCTCAGTTAGTGTTGTCTTAGCACGACCTTGCCTTAAATCGATCTAAGTGTAGATTTTGCGTCTTTCTTGAACATTTGGGTCGGAGATCTACACTTATTCTCGGGTCTAAATTAAGTCGACAAAATCGGGCCCTTATTCTAGACTAACTTCAGGTCAAGCGAAATATAATTGAAATTGTAACAATTTTTCCAAAGAATATGTAAAATTGTAATGCGATACCTACTATCTACAATAAATATTTTTACAACATTAAAATTACGATTAACAATAACTCTTATTATTATCAAAAGTTAAGAAGATAAGCTCAAACCAATGTATTTATTTAAAATATTTTACGTAGCATGGTACTAGTTTCGGCAATTCGCCATCTTCAGCCACTCAGCTACAAGAT
>JACDRQ010001107.1:0-10177 GCA_013841215.1 Hycleus cichorii
ACCACTTGCATTAGAAAGCATGGGCACAGTAATCGGTGACGCCACCACCGCACTTTGACGGCCGCTATATGACGGTCACCGCTTCCTAGGAAACCGTAGCTTAACAAAGCAATAATTTAAGAGCCTGTGTATGAGAAATACCAATCCTTAATAGTCGATAGAAAAACAGAAAGCGCTTCCCAAAAACAGAAGCTTTGGCCCCAAAAGATTAGACGCACTCAATTCAAGAAATGGCGATTCGTAATATGCAAGGGATTTCTCAACAAAGCTAGACTTAAGGGGAAGAAGTAGATCTCATCGTTTTGACCGGCGAAAAAGTGAAGCGATTTCTCGCTCATCTTTAAGACTACAGCAACCGCAAATCGATTTTTGAAAAGAGCATTTCTTATAGAGGCCAACGGTACTATCCGTTTTTCAAAATATTGATACAAATTTGAATTACAGACGAAAATCTGACAACATGTTTTTTTCGTATTTTTGTACAATTTCTTCTATTTTCTCTTATAACTTGGCCAATTTTGATTGTTCTGCAAGAATTCTTGTACAGTTAGATAGCAAATAAAAAGTTCTTTCCAAATGTTCAAAAAATTTTCCGATTCCACCGTTAGTTTCCTGGAAAATTAAGAAAACTTCTGTACGATACAACAAGGTTTTTTCTACAGTTTTTATCCTAAAAACATTGTGTGTCTCGTTTTGGATTGAGTATTGATGATTCCACAAACTTTCCGTTAAGCAAACCCGCACTGTTTACGTATAACGCGGGCAATATTTGTAAAATAACGACGCTGGATTTCCACTCAATTTTCTTCGGAAAATCAATATTTTTTACAAAAATAATAGACTAATCGGAAACAGGACAAAATTATCCACCTAACTGTATGCATTTCAAAGCAAAATAATTAATTTTAATAAGTGAATACAATAGCAGAAAGATTAAATCGAGCTAATAGTTGGACAATGTTTCAGAGATATTAAATTAGCGATTTGTCTAGGTGATTCTCTTCGAACTGGAAGTTCTTATGACAACTCTCATTGTTTGGGGAGTTAGTCGAAGAGTATGGTTCTGGAATTGTGCATCATATATATGTAGATACAAAGTAGGTGGACAATATTATAAAAGTTGGCGATTTGGGCCTTAGTCCCTTGACAAATAAACCATTTTCTTTCAAAGAAAAAAGTTACCTGCTTCGAATTCTACAAATTTTTGTTGAAAACCGGATGTTGGGGATTTGCTATCTACCTAATGTATCTTTTGTGAATTTTGAGATATTTCACTTCTGTTATGTCTACTATTGATATATCACTTTGAACTAATTAATGATCACTTAGTTGGCTATAGAAAAATAGATTGATAGTGGGTTATGTGTTGTTGTGATAACAGCATGGTTGTTTAAAAAAAGAAAATAAAAGAGGAGAATAGTAGCAGAGTTAGTTTTACATTTTCTTTCAAGTGATTTAATAAATATTAAATTTAAAGAAAAAATTTGAAAGGTGCCGAATCTAAGAACCGGTCTAATAGCTTCCCCGACACAGTCCGGATAGCTAATCATGAATTAGAATGGTTTATTAAAAACAAGGGTCAGAAGTCGACAATTTATGCACGAGTCCGAGTTTCAAAAAAACGAGTACCGTAGCACGAGTTTTTTATACTGTTTTTTTTATTGTAGATAATTTATTTAAAAAAAAAACTAACTTACTATAAAAATCAAAATCGGGAACCGTGGCTACCTCACAACTACCGAAAAATTCAATAAGGAACCGGCACCTCGTCAATCAAAACTCTGTTCACTGATCGGTGATTCCACACACACCCGTTTCAGTTCAACATTCTTATAAACTCGATTCGCGATTCAATTGCGAAATTCTGACAAAACGACAGAACTGTCTTTTGAGCGCGGAATAAAACGTATTACGGTAGTCCCAACAAAAACATGGAAAAATTCAAATCATATGGATTGAATTGTCGAGGGAATATACATTTCTTTTTTGTGGAAAAATTAAAATTTATATTATTTTAAAACATTCATATATTAAAAAAGCACTAACCGAAACACAAAACCCGCTCAAAAAACCCGCTTGAAAACCAAAATTCTGAGGTTATGTTTAAAAAAAAGACAGAAGAATGTAAACAAACACGCAGGATTTTTTGCCTTCAGTGATACCAACAGTAGATATCATTCTGTGTTTATAAACTACCGTTATAAATTTTGATACGTTTTAAAAATTATGTTGGATAACCTTCTAAACTGTCATTTCAAAATTTCGCAATTGAATCGTGAGTAGGGTATCTCTCTCTATATAACAACAACTTTTTTTCATGGCAACCTATTCTTATAGAGGGCGGGAAATTTGAATTGGTTGACTGCACTATTTTGCTTATTTTGTGCCCTTATTTAAAAAAAGAGAGAACATCGCACATGATTGGTATCGTTTCGGACATAAAAGCACATGCCCTTTCGATTGGTGATATAAAATTAATATGTTATCTTAAAGTTTTTCCAATCAGCCTCCTCTCCCTTCCACCCCCTGTGGTCCGATCGGCATCAAAAACTAATCAACTCGAGCGGCCATCAAATAGTTTGTGCTGGCCAAATTTGAACTCAATCGGTTAAACCGTTTTTGAGTAATCGTTGGAGAAACGACAGACGCACGTACACACACANCACACGCGCGCGCGCGCGCGCACTCACATATACACACGCGCAAGCACAGGCACGCACACGCACGCGCGCACGCGCACACACAGGTACACACACACACACACACACTAATAACTTCCCTACCCTCTGGTCGGGGAAGTTAAAAATTGCTACTGATATGAATTTATTCTACTAACATCTACAGATAATTGTCTGTGTCGAACGAAACCCTCAGTAATATTTTCGATATTATTCAACGATTTATTATATTTATTAGAAGTCTTTACATAATTAATCACAAAATTCCAAATTTCATTGTATTTAAACTTACATTGTATTTAAATTTGAAAACATTGTCTTCTATTTCTATATAAAGAAAAGCAAATAATATACATTTTAATGGTTTTGTTTTGCTCTAAGCATCACACATATCTATACGATGGATCCAAGAATTACAGGTGGTCGTTTTCTTGCTACACCACCAGCTGGTGAAGAAATTATTATTACAGGTAATAATAAGAAATAAGGGTGAAGTTAAGAGAACTAATCTAGAAAATTTCTCACAAATTAAAGGAATGGCTGGACAATTTCCTGAGAGTGAAAATATCCATCAATTGCGTGACAATTTGTTTAATAAAGTTGATATGATAACAGACGACGATCGTCGATGGTCATTTAAACATCCAGATATACCCAGTCGGGCTGGAAAAGTTCCCAATATCGATAAATTTGATGCTGGTTTCTTTGGTAAGTCTAGTTTTAATATATGAGGGAGATTTTATATTATCTACTTAGTCATTGTTAAATAGTTGTGACACTTTGGTGTATAATGAACAACTTTTTGTTTATGTCGGGGGAATGCAAATCAGTAAGAACATAGAGATATAATTAAATCTTAACGAAAGAAAGAAATGAATGCAAAAATATCTATCAGAGAATAATTAACGTATAGGGGAAAAATAGTGGTAAAATTTTACTTTAAACAATTTAGATGGGCTTGTGAATAAATTCGAGAGGTTGAAGCCCCATAAAAGCAAGTACCAGGGACAAAATCAAAAAAGTGGAGTAACTAGGCTTAGTAGTTCGAAGATATTGCCTCTGAAGTACCAGCATTTGAAGCCACACTATTAAAAATTTTCTACGAAAATTTGGGAATGAATAAGCTGTTAACAAGATGGATACGGATTCCCTAACTGCTCCCTTCAGAGGAAAAATTGTGTTAGTAACAAATTCAGAGAGAAATTTGAATGTTTTGAGGTGTATGATTAGACGTGGATATACCACAGGAACTCATTCAATAAGTCCATACAGGATCTCCGCCTGTTTGTAATCATAGTATTGAAAAATGTCATACACCGTAAAAGTCCCCAAAAATGCAATACAATGCAATAATAATTGCAAAGCTCACATCCATCCTAGAGCTGATATTTGTAGTCCTACATAGAGACATAAAACAAGCAATGGAGTGATTTGTAGAAGAAACGTTTGAATGAGTGTGCAAACGTTAATGCATCATATGTTGAAAATTAAAATATTGCTATCTTTTAATTCTTTTAGCTCATAGCTAAGTAGATAATATGAAAATCTTCTCTAGTATTTGGTATGAAAACTAAGGATTCTTTTCTTATTAAAACAAATAGGAATTCATCATAGACAAGCTACATCAATGGATCCAATGGTGCGTATGGCACTAGAAAACGCAATTGAAGCAATAATTGATGCTGGTTATCATCCTTCGGAATTAGAAGGTACGAGAACTGGAGTTTTTGTCGGCAGTTGTTTTTCAGAAAGTGAAGAAACTTGGTTTCGCAAAAATTCATTGGAACAATACTTTCCAGTTACTGGGTAAATTTTTGAATTTTTTTCCTTGAAGCGGGTCAGAACCTACAAATTTGTTATAGTATAACAAGATCGATGATAGCACACAGAGTGAGTTATTTCCTAAAACTGAAAGGTATCTCTCACAACTCTGATACTGCCTGTAGTAGTTCCTTGTATGCCCTTGATTGCGCCTACAGTGCACTCAGAAATGGACATATCAATGCAGCTCTTGTTATTGGTGAGAATATTTGTCTACAGCCATTCTACACATTGCAATTCTATCGGTAAGATAAATTTATTGAGTATTTGAGAAATAAAATGAATAACTTATTCTGGCTCTCTAAGGCTTGGTGTTTTAAGTAAAGACGGTAAATGTAAAGCTTTCGATATTAATGGAGACGGCTATGTCCGATCTGAGTCCTCTTGTGCCTTATTTTTACAAAAAATGAAAGATTCCAGACGTATTTATGCTAAAATATTGCACAGTAAGACGAATTTTGATGGTTTTACATCACAAGGTATAACATTTCCATCACAAGAACAACAATTGAGGCTTTTCCAAGATATTTTTGAAGAATCTCAAATAGATCCAGCAGATTTTACATTTTTAGAAGCACACGGGACTGGTATTGTACATTAATACAATTGTTATTGTTTAATTAAATTTTATTATCATAGGTACACTTGTTGGTGATCCTGAAGAATTGAGAGCCATAGATGCTGTATTTACAAAAAATCGTAAAACTCCTTTACTAATAGGATCAGTAAAATCGAATCTTGGTCATAGTGAGCCATCATCCGGCTTAACTTCGGTTGTTAAAGTTATCATTGCAATGGAAAATGAAGTAATTCCACCAAATATTCATTTTACTGCAATACGGCCAGGAGTTGAAGGTTTAGAAAAGGGTCGTTTGAAGGTAGTAACAGAAACAACACCACTACCTAACAATAATGGAATTTTTGGTAAAATTTTAAACAAAAATAAAAGGGAAATTTTACAATAATTTTGGTAAAATTTAGGTGTTAACAATTTTGGTTTTGGTGGTGCAAATGGTCAAGCGATATTGAAATGGAATAAGAAACAAAAAGTTAATCGAGGGTTGCCAAAAGACAATTTGCCAAGACTAGTTTGTATTAGCAGCCGCACTAAAGAAGGCATCAATTCACTCTTAGATGCTTTAGAAAGTAATAAGTTAGACCAAGAGTATATTCGATTATACCACCAAGTGTTTAGCAAAAGTTTTGACAACCATTTCTATCGTGCCTACACAATTTTGACCAAAAATAAGGAAATAGAAAGATGCATTTACAATAATGGAATCATTCAAAGGGCTTTATATATCATATTTGGTAATTTTTCAAATAATTGGTATAAAATTTACAAGGATTTGAAAGAGTTTCCACTTTTTTCTCAATCATTTCAACGTATTGATGATATTTTGTCAACTAGAAAGCTGAAGATGACAAATTTAATTGAAAATTTTGCTACAAAATCAACAAATTTATCTTTTGATCAAATTATTGGCAATCTAGCGATTCAAATAAGTTTTGTTGATATGCTTAAGGCACTGAAAATTCAACCTGAAGGCATTTTAGGCATCGGCTTGGGTGAATTTATTTGTGCCTATTTTGAAAATTGTTTAACATTGGAAGAAACCGTCAATTGTGTCTATCAACTTGCATTGAATATTTGTAGCATAAGCGAAAATGACACAGTTTCGTATTTTATTGGTCTAAAAGGAAAAGTTGTGAGTAATAAATTTAAAAAACTCATTTTCGTTTCTTAACGTTTATTTTTGTTAGCTTGAACAACTTCCAGATGAGATTACAATCACACAAATCCATCCAAATGGTTTAACGATAACAGGAAAGGAAAAGATTTTAAAAGAATTCGTCACTTACTTGAAGAATAAAAGTGTTTTCGTTAAGAAAATTGAAAATGACGTTGGTCATTTTCAGAATGGTAATTTTAGCAAAATTAGTAAGGGTCCAATTTTGAATAAACATCATAGAAAGTTTAAAAATTGATAAATTTTAGGAACAGAATTACTTGAAAGTTTATTACAAATTTTACCAAAATCTCAACCTCGACCTGTTCGATGGTTATCTAATGTTAATCGTAATCTTCTTTCAACTGAATATTTCTTGGAATCAATCAGCTGTAAGGTAGATTGGTGTAAATTTTCTGAAAAATTTAACAAACCAGCGACAATCTTTGAAATTGGCACAGGACAAACTTGTGATTTGGAGAATGATTTTTCGATTATCAATTTTGCAAATATTTCAACTACTGACTGTAAAATTTTACTCCTTGAAAATTTGGGAAGGTTTAAAATTTTGTTTGAAATCTCGAACTTCTTTGTCATAATTTTGAGTTTCTTTTAGATTGTACAATTTGGGTTGCAGTATGGATGTGGCCGAAATTTATCCAAAAGTGGAATATCCAGTCAGCCGATCGACACCAATGATTTCACCGTTTATCAAATGGGATCATTCGAAATCTTGGTTCGTAACAAGATTCGATAAGCAAGTGGAAGAAGGAGAAAGTAGTGAAGACATTTATAAAATCGATCTGAAAGCAGACAATTTCGCCTGTGTATTAAATCATGTAATTGATGGTGAATATCATTTTGATTGAGTCGACTCGATAATTAATATCAGTTGATTTTCAGGTAAAATTCTATATCCAGCTACTGGTTATCTGTACTTAGTATGGGAAAGTATAGCCTCGAAACTGGGGAGCTTTTTGACAAACTTTAAAATTGTCTTTAAAAATTGTCGTTTCTTAAGGGCTACAACTGTTTCTATAGATAAAGTGTTACAAATGTCTGTTTCACTGGGAAATCTCGGTTACTTCGAAGTGAGTTTTATGCTCTGGGGCAATTTTCAATTGATTATCGTAAAATTGATGGTTACAGGTGTTGGAGGATGATGCAGTAGTTGTAACAGGTCAGATTTTTGTAACTGACAAAATTGAGGATTATCAGACCGATTTTTCATTCACTCTCCCATCAAGAGATACTGACGCATTTCCAAAAATGAACAGTAAAGACATTTATAAAGAGTTACGACTACGTGGCTACAATTATTCGTAATTATTGAACCTAAATATAACGTACTTGTATTTTTACAAAGCCCAATTGCATTTACAGGGGAGAATTTCGCAGTATCGTTGAATGCTCTTCTGATGCCTCATTTGGAAAAATTCGTTGGAACCAAAGATGGATCACTTTTTTGGACAACATGCTGCAAATGCGAATTTTGCAATCAGACACACGTGGCCTTTACGTGCCTGTTGCCATTCAACATCTGTCGATAGATGCATCCGAACATCTTGCTTATGCACAAACGTTTGATGAAACAGAGGGTGTCCCAGTTTATGTTAATCGAGATAGCGGATTGATTAAGTAATACACTTTAATTAACGACATAGACCAATCATCAACTTATTAAATGTCTTCAATTTTAGATCTGGAGGCATTGAAATTCGTGGCTTGAAGGCAAGCCGGATTGCCCGACGGAGACCATTAGAAGAGCCCGTTTTGGAAACGTACCAATTTGTACCTTTTGAGGCACGTTTAAGTGTAGAGAATGCTGTTCGTGTTAACATTCAATTGGCATTAGAAAATACACCAATGTTTAAAGTCAAGGCTGTGGAATTACTTGATGAAGAAACAAATAATGATGTTCAACCATTGGCACCAATTATTTACGAAACATTGGTCGATTTACCTTTGATTCAGGCTGAGGTTTCAATTTTCACGGAAAAACAATTGGATCTGCCGAATATTCAAGTCGACAATCGTAATATTGCCGCTGAAACTGAATGTTTCTTGATTGCGGGGAGCAATTTTTCAAAAAGCCCTTTGGTTTGTTATTTTATGAAAAAAAAAATGACTCAAACTAACTCAATTTGTTTTGCTGTTACTTTTAGGTATTGAATCAGGTTGTGACATCACTCCTTGACAATGGATATTTGTTATCAAGAGAAGCACTGGACTTCAAACCATCACAGTTTAAACATCCTCAACTCACCATTTTGACAATCTATGAAAATGACATTGAAAAATTAGTTTTGTTTCGAAAATTTATGCCTTCGTTGAAATTACCAATTGCCATTAATGTAGACGATTTGGAAGCATTTTCATGGTTGTCAGAATTACAAGACCTGACAAGAAACAATAGGGATGTTGTAATTTTTTCACAAAATCAACCTGAAAATGGAATTTTAGGTTTGATCAACTGCATTCGTAAAGAGTCTGCGACAAATAAAACCCGAGCAGTGCTTATTAATGATTCGAAAGCGCTAGAATTCAACGTAAATGTTGAATTCTACAAACAACAACTGCGGAAGGAGTTAGCTGTTAATGTTTGCCAAAATGGGCAATGGGGTTCTTACAGACATTTGAAGATGGACGAATTGAAAGAGATTGAATGTGAACATTGTTTTGTTAACACGTTAACCAAAGGTGATTTATCGAGTTTAAAATGGATTCAAGGACCGTTAAAATCTGATATTAAGTTAGAATTTGAACAAGAACTTGTTCATGTACGTCAAAGACATACTACTTGAAAATTAATTTCGATTGATTTTCCTAATTTACAGATTTATTACGCTTCACTCAACTTTAGAGATGTTATGACTGCTTCGGGCAGAGTACATGCTGAAGGTAATGAACGATACCGTGAGGAGTTTTCACAGGGGATGGAATTTGTTGGGAGAGATTCAACGTGAGTTGCACTAATGATTTTGATAAGATATACAGATTTATTGAAACTAAATGACATATTTGTGCCAGTGGTAAGAGGGTCATGGGTTTGGCCAACCAAGGAGCTTTATCGAATCTTTATGCAATCGATCGTTATTTGCTTCTTTCAATACCTGATCACTGGTCAATGGAAGAAGCTGCGACTGTACCCGTAGTTTACGGCACACTTCTCTTTGCCTTTTTCATAGTTAGTACAATCGAAATACCTGAAATATTTATATCATTTATCAACTGTTTTTCCTTTTAGAGGTCTTCAATAAAACCTGGTAGTAGTATTCTGATACATTCGGGCAGTGGTGGAATAGGACAAGCTGCAATTAGTTTGTGTCTACATTTTGGCTGTAAAGTTTTCACAACTGTTGGTACACAGGAGAAACGGGAATTCTTGAAGAAACGGTTTCCAAAATTAACCGGTAAGATTTACTGAAGGACATTCCCATTGTCACTCATTGTTTTTTCAAAATATAAAGATAATGTAATTGGAAACTCTCGCGATATAAGTTTTGAACAAATGATTCATCGTGAAACGAAGGGACGTGGTGTCGACTGCGTTTTGAATTCGTTAGCTGAAGAGAAATTGTTGGCATCTGTGCGTTGTTTGGCACATGGTGGGCAATTTTTGGAAATCGGTAAATTTGATTTAGAAAGCAACAATTCAATGAATTTGTTACTCATGGAGAAAGAAGCTTCATTCAATGGAGTAATGCTAGACCATTCTTTCTCTGCAAACCCTACAGAAAGATGCAAATTGATTAACTTGTTTGAAGAGGGCATCGCTAATGGATCGATACGACCATTAACTAGGACTGTTTTTGATAAAGACGAAGTTGAGCAGGCATACAGGTTCATGATGTCCGGTAAACACATGGGTAAAGTCTTAATTAAAATACGCGATGAAGAAGAAGAGAAGGTTGTTACACCTAAACCTACAACAATGAAAGGTATTCC
>JACDRQ010001108.1:0-11050 GCA_013841215.1 Hycleus cichorii
GCGTATCAATACTGTCGACTAGATCATCTTGTTGTGGAATTTGTTGTTGATTTGTATTGTTAGCACAACATTCTGGCGTTAAGCGCAACGGTTTCGGGTGTACAATTTTCGAATCTTTATCCAAACAAATTTTTTGGAAATCGAAATTTACAGGTTTCGGTCCAGGCGATGATATCGAACTTGTCGGACTATCAACGAATTTCGTCCATTCTTTTGCCGCATCTTTCGTTTGTGGCGATAGAATCGGTTCAGTTTCTGGACTAATTGATAATGGTGTCTCATTGCCTGGCATTAATGTTGTTGGTAATATATCAGGCAATTCAATATGATTTCTACGTAATACAACTAAATGCATAGCTGTATTGAATTCGTGTAAACTTAAAGCACCATCTTTTGTTACATCAGCTAATTGCCAAATTTTACGTAATTCATGTACTGGTAAACGGGATTTCTCAAAGAACATTCGTGCTACTGGTCCAGCTAATAAGGCATTCAAATCTGGTTGGAGGGAACGAAATTGATTTGTATAATATTCACGTTGTTCGGCATTTATCGTCCATATTTCACTACTAATTTCTGTATCCTCTTCACTACTATGCCGATCGGAACTCTCCTCTTCCGTACCTGCAATATCCACAAATAATCAACAAATTAACAAACAAATACAAAATTCACCTAATAATTGTCGTTGTTCTTCCGAGACGATACCTTGCCAAGCACCGCCAACAGCCCAACTCCTATCTTGTACACTATTCGTTGGTGTTGGACTATCTGAGGCCGTACTGGAGATTTCCGGTGAACCATTCCTAGCTAAACTTAACGTATCACTATCAACTTCTGAATCTGTACTATTCGTATCGACATGTTCCATATAAACATTACGATTACTATTTAATTCAATTAAATCCGTCTCTGAACGATTCCACGTAAATCTAGGCAATGGTAATTCAATATTTGCTGTTGTCAATTCGGGTTTTAACGACATATTCGCTTGATAAGCTGCTACCAATTTTAATGCACAGAAAAATTGTCGTCTGGTCAATTGTTGTTGATTTAATGTTGTTGGATTTAAACCATTCCAACAAATCTCCGATATCTGATTGAAATCGAAACAAATTCAAATAATAATTGGTATAATTTCAAAATAATTTACATGTATTTTCGTTTTGAGGTTATGTATGAATTGTAAATTTAATCCAATTAATTAATTACCTGATTTATTACATCATCGGGTACATTACCGGATTTAATTAGTTCTATTGTACGCAATAATGATGCATTACCGGTTTTATCGTCGTCACAACATAAAAAAATATCAGAAAAATAACGTTGAAGTGTATCAGACAGATGTAAATCTTCCATTTTTAATTTTATTTTTAGGGAATTTTTCCCGTCAGGTTGCTCAAACTCACGCTAACTGTAGCCCAAATTATCCAAAATAATACCCCAATTCAAATTAATTGCGTTGTAATTAGAAGATAAAATAGAATTAATTTAATGTTGAAAACAATGTGATAATTGAAGTATGAATAAATCTTTATATTTTCAATTTTGGTCACCATTTTTCAATTTGTGTTGGCTACACTGATTATCATGGAGGGAAATTTAACTTGAGTAATTGTGAAAATAAGTAATAATCGTAAATTTAATTCAATTTTGGTAATTGGAAATGAATACGCGTAAATTTCTTGTTTTCTCTTTATTTCTAGGAAATTTTTGGTTGTCGTATTGGTTGTACTTATTGTCAACTATCACACATGGAGGCAAATTCAAATATAAAAACGTGTATAATTTCAACTCATTATCAGATGAGAAAGATAATATTTATCTGAAATGCTTGATTGTTTGGGTAAATTAGGCGGTTTCGATTAATAATTCGAAATTCTGTCGCAACCCCTCCAAGGCTTGTTTGGCAACCAAACCGAGTTGTCCTTCTGGTGTATTTTCCGCTTCATTCTTCAGAATCTCAACGGATTTCTCGAGTGTATCAACGGCCTCTTCCATTTTCCTCCGAAATTGTTCTTTATCGATAACATCCGAATTGTACTGGTTCCTCGCCAATATCATTAACGGCGAATGTAATTCGTATAGTGTTATACCCCTAATTCGCGAATGTCCCGGCTCAACAACATCTAAAACATCCAAGAGTTGTTGGCACAATTCAACTTTATGTTCTAATAGTATATCGGGCAAATCTTCGATTTGATAACCATCAGCACGACCGTATAATTGAGTTAAACCGACTCTCAATTGAGTCATATAGGAATTGTTCGGATGTAATACTGAACGATATTTACGAAAGATTGTTTCGCGCGATTCGATACCTTCGGGGCCCGATAGCATTTCAATTGCGTCGATTTCCGATTGGATTGTAGCGTACACTTTCCGTACGGCAGTGGCGGTCGTTTTAAACTCACAATGCGTACATTTCCAATCGCAGGAATTGCCTAAAATTATTCAAAATTACCGCACAATTCAGACGAACAATTAAGGTTTACTTAGAGGATCTGTCGATAGAATTACGCCGTTATCGCATTTGTTGCACTTCAAAGTGCCCAAATGGGTGCCCAATTCGGTTTTATCCTTGCATCGGCCGCATTCGCACTCGAAATATTTGCTCTCTTTCAAGAATCCCCGACGGACTAGAGTCGGCCACAACGAATACGTATAACTGCTGTATAATTCGTTGTTTTGTGGGATTTCCACAGCTGCTCGTACGACAACTCGATAAGCTGGCTCGAGATTCGGGGCTTCACCGGGACAGTTGATTGTGTGGTGGATGTTCGAGACGCAATTATGGGACAAAATGGCCAATTTTGGGTATAAACAGCGGATTAGATAGCCGCTGGATGTGCGCGCTTCGAAAGCGTTCACTTCTAAAATGCCACAAATTTTATGAATTAGTCCATCGTTAGCGTTGATCTTGCACGGTCCCTTCAAATAATCAACGATATTGGTTTGATTGAATTGCCAAATTGGTTTGGTTTTGCGCAAATCATTGTGGTGTTCCATCGGTTCGATTTCTTCCTGCCATCGTTCCGGATTTTTATCTTTCGCCAATAAAACGCTGGAAAATCGGGAAATTTATTTATCAGAAATTGATAATGGGGGAAAATCTACCGTAATGGCGTTATACATTCGTATTGTAGACAGACTTCAAAGGGGTCTTCAACCGGTTGAAATGCGGCTCCAGATTTTGAAAATACCCGGCATTCGTTGTCGTGATGGATTGCGAGTTTTTCACAATCAGAATTACAAACAGGCCACGAACATTTCGTACACAAATACGTACAATCGACCGGCGATAAACAACCCAAACATAACACCCGAGAATCTGTAAATTGTCCAATACAAATCAATCTTTTGCAAAAAACAATAATTTACCTGATTTCGGCCCGAAAGCAAACGGCAGTTCTTCAAAGATAAAATCACCGGGTTTCAGGTGTTTACTTGCGACGGCATAACGGCCGATTCCCTCTTTGGATTTCACGTGAAAATTTGCCTCGGACATTTTTTTTAAATGGATCAAAATTAATCCAGTTTGTTCTTTTTATATCGAGCAAATTGAGAATATTCTAGGCTGTTCTTTTGGCAGTGAATCGTGTGTAAGAGTGTCTAAAAATAAAGCGTGTTTACAAATATACGAATAGCTGAAAAAAACAATTTTTTTCGGTGTTTCAGCGTCATAAAGTTCATCAAAATTCCATCATTTGAATTCTCAAATTTGGCGCCTAATTAGGCAATCTTGATTCACTATTGTTATTTTTAAATTTTCAGTAATTGTATATGAATTGATTGTAGAAAAAACGATATATTATTAAATAAATGGACAAAATGTGATTTTATTGTATTTTTTGTACAATTTATTTATCATTATCGTGATTATTTGAAAATTTAAATTTCTTAAAACCAAGTAGGCTGACGTCAATACGCATGTTTTCAAACAATGCAGAAATAAAACAATTGAAGATCATATATGGCGGTTTATTTAAAATAAATCAATATTACATTCTTGAAAATCTTCAACTAAACAATATTAACAATAATTAATCAACAAATTATAGAGTTTATATTGAATATTTAATATTTAGATCTGAAATCTGAACACTGAGTATTTAAATCTGTGGAATTAGTTATATAAAGACAAATCTAGTCAGTCTTGGCAGTCTTTGATAAAAATGGCGTCTTTCGTCATTTTCCACAATTTAAAATAATTCAAATTATTGGTAGCAGTGAACTTTTAATATTAATTATAAACTAACTGTTGACTAATTCTAATTTTAGATCAATACAATGCCACCAACTTATCAGTTTTCTATTTTTATCAAATCAACATAACCTCAAAAAATAATGTCAACTGGTCGACGAAATGGACGAGAAAATCATTGAAGACTCCGGTTTAACAACACAAGAAGCCCTAACGAGATTGTGCAATGAAATCGAATCGGTTTTGAGCCAATTTAAACAATCACAAAGCAGCAGGTATGAAATTAATTGTTTCTATCGACGAGAAAACCAACATAACCTCACTTATTATCGTACAATTATTTGAGAATTTTGTTGAAATTTTCTAGGGAATCAAAAAATTGGATAAAAGAAGCTTTACAATACAGCAACCAACACACAACAATCAATTGGATAACGATTTTATTCCAAATTTGGTTGATTATAAGCCTATTAATTACGATAATAATTGATTGTAGATTAGTGACGATAATTCAATGTGGTTTAATTGTATTTCTATTAGTAATCAATCTGATAATTGAATTATACGAGAATCGTTTACGTTACAACGAAATACCGAAACGTATAAAATCGGTGGTGGAGAAAATCCGGGAAAATTTAGACAATATCGAGTGGTTACCGGAGAATTATCCAAATTTATTCTCACCATATTCACCATGCATCACATTACAATGGACATATCGTGATAATAAATTGGTAAATCTACCGTGGTCGCTATTGGTGAAAGACGATATCATTTTAATACGTCCCGGACAATACAGTCCGGGTTATTGCGAAGCAATCGATAAAATCAACACGGAATATCAATTATTACATTATAAACAAGTCTATTTACCTACCGTAAAGAATCCGAATGAAGAAATATTTAGTACACCGAAACTACGTAAACCGTTAAAGGCTCGTAAATATCGTCTATTAGAAACTCCATATTTGAATAATTTACGAATTTATTTAGAACAATCATTAGAACGACCGGTTACATTATTGAATCAACAACGTTATTTAATAATGATGACGATAGTTTGTAAATTATTATTACCATTAATTTTCATTATTATCTTCATAATTAATCTATTCAAATATTTCTATTATACACAAAATGATTTGATTGGTTTATTTCTAATATCGCCAAATTTAGCCGTATTACCGTTATTACCATTAATATTTCCAATCGTTTGGAATTTAGTTAATTATATAGGGATGGCAAAGTTAGTTATTTAAATTTCTTTATTTATTGTATTAATTGATTATAATTTGTTAGATTTATTGCAATTTTCGATAATACAAAGAAGATTGATTTTAAATCGAATCAATTAGACGAAGATACAGATACTACAACAATTGATTATAATGAAATTGAATTGATAACATGGCGACAAATTTGGGATAATTTCCTGAAAATCCTCAAAGGCAATCCTGAAATTTTATTCCGTTCAGCCAATATTCTACACGTTTTCGGTTCTGTTACTGTAAGTTTATCAAATTTATTGGAATTTTCGTTAATTTTCGTAAATTTTAGGCCTTAGGTTGTGTTGATAAGAAAGGCGTATTGTCTTGGCCTAATCCGACAGCGGAAAAAGTCTTTTTTCTGCACAATAACGATAATCTATCGCCCAGTTCTAGTTTGAGTAATGTTGGTGATTTAATTGTCGATAACGATAGCGGTGATGGTTGTGTTGGTGGTGATTTAATTAAACATAATTACGATAAAAGTGGAAATTCAGCAACAGCTGAAGTATTAGATTTAACACATAATCATAATGATCCGTTTAAATTACATTTCGATGATCAAGATTGGTATAAACATTTAACATCATTGAAACCTTTAGGTCTTAGTATTTTATTGAATACTTGTAATACTGATACACAAGACAATTATGCCCAATTTTGTTCGCATATTACTTGTGAAGCTGCTTATAATGAAAGTTTAATACCGATAACGAATCGGCGATGTTTGTGTGAATTAGCAAAAGAAATCGGTTTCGTTGATCAAGCACAGAAGATTTTTGGATTAGAACAACAATTATCAACATTTCGACATTTAGTATTTCGTTATTATTGTTAATTTTTAATTGGTAATTAGTTTTTTTAGCAACCGGAAATGGTGCGTCGCGACAATAAATACGCCCGTTCGTTACAAATGCAAACAAAATTGAAATTCCCATTTCCGCATATGTTTGCTGTTATTGTAAAAGAATTAAGTAGCGGTACAATGCAATTATTATCAGAAGGTACAGCTGATATAATTTTGGATTCTTGTGTTGATTATTGGGATGGACGTGATCTATCACAATTAACAATGTCCGATCGGAAAAAAATACAAGATTTCTATCAACGTAGCAGTTTAACTGCTTATTGTACAGCATTTGCATATCGTCCATTAAATAAAATTATCAATAATAATAATAAACAAATCAAACATAATTGGTATTTGGAATTGCCAAGTGATAGTCGACATTTATATACGGATTATCGTAGTCCAACACCGGTACATTGGGAATGTAGTAAGAATGTTTTGGAGCCGAAAATTAAAGCGCCAATTGGACAATTTTACAGTACAGGTAGGCAATTTCAATAACGTACGTCGTCAATTGATCGAATTTTGTTAAATAGATTCGTTATTATATACTGATTGTCCATCGGTTGATGCTACCGATGCTGAAGCTTGTTTCCATATGCAATGCAATCAAGTGTTTATCGGAATGGTAACGATGCAATATCAAGCATTAGCAGATATGGTAAATCATTAATTTGCTACAAAAGGCTGAAGTTCGAGAATTTTAAAATTTTAATATCCAACTCAAAAATTCCAATATTTATAATCCAATTGGTTTTCAATTGATTTTAATGATTCTAACGGAACTAGAAAGCGCATTTCAAAGTGTAGATGGTTTCCGTTTTGGAAAATTTTGTTTAATTTTCGAGTCCTAGTGGAAAATGTAGCACTTTTTTATTGAAATTTTCGAAAAGTTGTTCAACACTTGAGAATTTTAGTTTTAGATTGAAATTTCCTCTAGTTTAACAACAAAGAATCGGTTTATCAATTTTTCCGTTTATTTTATTGGAAAATCCATTAAATTTTCCAATTCTACCCAAAAATAGCCAGAACTTTCCCATCAAATGCCAGAATTACTCCAACTTATAATCGAATTTTCCACAACGTGTAATTTCTATTAATGATAATATTTCGGACTTCAGCCTCATATTATTAAATAATATGAAAATTCAAATAATAATAATAATGATGAATATAGGTGCAATTAATTGAACAATTAGAACGAGCCTGTATACGATTTGTACATTTCAGTAAAGAGAATGAATTGAGATCGCGTGTATTTAGTGAAAAAATGGGCTTAGAAAGTGGTTGGAATTGTCATATATCTCTATTAAGTGAACGTAGCAGGTTAGATTTAGTTTATTATTAAATGTAAATCAAAATGTGTTCTAAAAATGAACGTATGTCGTCGATTGATTGTATTGTTATTACTTCAATTTACGACATACGTTTTTTATGTTGTGTTTGTGTTTATTTAAACGAAAACAAGAAACTAATCATTTTTGTATGGACTAACAAACATGTAGACGTAATAGTGGACAAACTGTGGAAATTCCTGTAAAAATTAACCAACGGTATAATAAACAAAGAAGATTCTCTCAGAGTGTAAAGAAATTAACAACTAATACGACTACAACGACAACAACAACGTATGAGTTTTCGGATAGGTATATTACTAATATAGAATTATTGTTTATTGTCTAATTTTTAAGTAATTTTATTGAATTATTCGTAAATATTGTTGAAATCTATTTTATTTCAGTATTTTGGAGACATCTAGAGCTTTAAGTTTCTCAGCACCTAGTGCTATCAATATGGAACATTCTACAGTAAAATTCGAAACTGATTTAAATAAAACCGAACATTATACTAGTTCGAAATTAACAAGTAATGAAAGTTTACATATCAATAATGAAATTAATCAATCAACACACGATTGGCAATCATTGAGTTGTTTAACGGATAGTACAGAACATAGTGCACCTATCAATTTCGATATGAGCAATCGTGTAAGTTCTATAATCAATAATCATATCAATGAATTGAAATTTAATTTTAGGCAAAATTACCACGCGGTATCGATAAAATTCGTCCACACATCGAACAAATCGATAACGTACCGTTATTAGTATCGTTATTCACTGATTGTACACCGAATGCTACCAGAGAAATGTTGAATATAATGCAAGATTATAGCGAAATTGTTTGTATAATGGGCTCATCGGCTAATTGTGAAAATGCCGGGATTTTTATGCAAGCTGATGCTAGGTATAATCCAATTGAATACCAATAGATGGCGTTATTGCTATAGTTTTATTCTAGTATTGCTATACAACCGTTATTTCCGCAAGTTTGTCAAAAAATCCAAGTTTATCAACAATCTAAAAGCGATCTACCGTTACCGGTCGATTTATCGCGTGATTTAAATTCAATAGCCTGTTCATTGTCGATATTGCGTGAAGATCCAGTTTCTTTCTATCATTTAATAATGCAAGCCCGATATTTTGTTGTTGTAATATGGAATTCGATACAATTTTGGTTATTATGTTGTCTATTATTGAGTTTATTACAAATAATAACAAATTTATTATTTGTACCGTTACCATTTACAATTGGCCAACTATTATGGTTGTGTTGTTTTGTTGTACCAATTTTGAGTGTATCATTGTTGTGTATAAAAATCGATGTGGATATTATGAAGAAACCACAAATCAAAAGTAATATCAATAATATCAATTTTAATCTAATTCTATTTATATTATGGTGTTACGGTTTGAAATTTCTACCAACGATTATAGTTACTATTATCATCTATTTAGGTATATTATCAGGACATTGTCAACAATTATGTATAATTAATAATTGTACATGTATATCGTCATATTTGCCTGATATTAACGGTAATATTGGTTGGTTAGATGATAGTTGGACTATATTTACTGCCAGACTTATAATTGTGTTCATTATTTTATTACATTTTGGTAATTCTATTATTATTTTAAATGTTTTTAAAATAATTGTGTATTTGTTTTAGTTGTTATCTCGATAGGGTTTGTCTATCGTGATCATTTACTTGTAAAGAAATTGCCAAACACCAACGGATACTGGTTGTGTAGTGTTTTCATCCTGTTTGTATAAAAATTTTGTCTAAAAATTCAAACTAATTTTGTTTAAAATTGTAGAATAGTGATTCATAGTATTTATACAATCGTAATACTGGTTATGTCGACGTCCACTACAGAATTTGATGAGATTTATCGATTTCGTATACCGTTGTGGGTGGTTTTGTTCGCTTCATTATCACCAGTTATGATTCTGTTAATTAATGAATTGGTGAAACGACAAGAAATCATGTAACTTGAAGATTTTATTTATTTTTTAATAGTTATTTCATATTTATTTTATTTTAGTGTTAAACAAAGATCTCAGAAGAGAGCTCGACTTGATTTTGGTACTAAATTGGGCATGAATTCACCATTTTAAAAACTATAGATTTTAATTAAATAAATTATTTTTGCCGAATATTGTAAACGAAAATCTATAAGACTGGAATGTTGTGTTGTTGTTTTTGTTGTTAAATACATCTCTACGTATTTATTGATAATTATTCAATGTATTATATTGTATATTGACATTGTGGGACGTTGGGTATAATATAGAATAGCATGATGTTGGTGTATACTTGGTTGCATAAATTTATGCAAATTGCAATGAATATAAATTGAATTTTCTATCAAAATAATTCACAATAGACAAGATTTCAAAATTTATAGAAATAATAATAAGAAATTAACAAAATTGGAATATTTTGCCATTTATTAATTTGAANATTAAATGTAAAGCGACATCTAAGAGAAAATGCGTAAACTAAATTTTATGTTGGCGACAATGACAAGTAGTTGTAAAAATCGTTTAATTGGAACTACCAGCGGTTTAGATTGCGCTACATCTAGTTGATTTAAACTGTTCAATGAGGTAGTAGAGTGCGCATTCCCTATACTTTAACAATTTGGGGAAATTTTGGAATTGGTGGTCACTCTTTCAAACTTGAGTGTGTCGTTCAATAGGGACCTCTTTTCTCAACTCATGGTCGATCATGGCTTGAGAAAACGAAGGCGATATGTTGGTAGTAGAGTGATCATCATGTCAAAAATCGTGTCCACGTAAGGTGGCAGACATATTGGATAGTAGAGACGCAAACGAATCGAAGTAGTTCATCGACAGTTGGTGAACTGGTGGTTTGCATCTAAACTAATGTAACAAGTATTGCTGGTTGCATAAATTAGGTGTATATTGGCACAAATAATCTCGGTTTCAAGAATCGCAACCTTGTCTAAAACTAGCGTATTTGAGCAACTTGCAAATGAGCTACGGGGTTCACATTTTGATGCAAGCATCTCCAAGAAACCTCCTATAAACCCATGTATTTTTCAAATCGTTCATCAAATAATACGTATTTCCTTAGAGATAGCAACATTTAAACACGCGGTATGTTCGTATGTAGATAAATTAGCATCATTTTATAGAAATGATGCGAATTTAGACCCTATTAATCTACTTTGTGACTTTTTCTTAGTTAATTATTTCGTGTTTTACAATACTATAATTTTGCAAAGTATCAAGGAAAAATATTCAAATAATCTTATCCAATTTTCAAACTATTTAAACCTAGAAATTTGGTAGAAGGCACCGTAAATGCAAAATATTTGAATATTGTATTTAAATTTATCATTTACAAAATCTACAATA
>JACDRQ010001109.1:0-10122 GCA_013841215.1 Hycleus cichorii
TGTGATTTTCAAAAGGATATCCATATTTTTCAATCATCTGCTCCTATTATCACTCAAAGAATGGTAATTAAATAAAAGTAATAGCAATAAAAGAGGGACACTTACTGTGTTTAGACCAACATTAGAATCGTTAGCTCCGAAACCTATACCAAGGATACTCAGTATTACAATTACCTGAAATTTGTACATTTTGTAAAACGATCAAGATAACAATCTGAATATTATCTTTAAAGTTGTGTTTATATAGCTGATAGTTTTTTTAATAATTTCAAGACTGCTATCTCAAGTATTGTCATTATTCGTGATTTTTTTGACAGTAACTCATATAATGAACCGATACTAGATAAGATAGTTTTCGGGATTTGAGTCAATATAATTGAAATCGATAGAAATTCGTTTAAGATTTGTGAATTTTAGTGAAAAAATGCACATTATTGTACATCTGTAGGTTTGTTCGGGCACTTGATGACTTTAGCAAATATCAAATTTAGTACAGTATGAACAAAGCTACGACTCTATCAAGCTAAGGCACAGCTAATTCTGACATGAGTTAGAATACCATTGGTTGGATATGTTGGTCATCCCGTATTTTATAGGTGTCTAAATAAAACGAAGACGCTACGTGAAGAAAGCCACAGCCAATTGAAAGATGAATTACTGTGGTAGACCCAATTTAATCTAACATTCCAGTGTATTATTTATAAGGGATATAGTGCAGTTGGCCATGATACTAAGACGTAGTGTCGTAACTTTGTTCGGCTACTTAAAAATTTAATACTTATCTACGCTACTACGTAAACTGCGAGGTAAATTATCGTGATATCCAAGATAAGCCTAAATAGAGAACTGAAATAGGCGTAAAAGGAAATAAAACCACAGTGCCAATACTGGTTTTTTATTTATTTTCTCTAATAAAGTAATACTTTTTAAATGTAGCTTAAATTTAAGCTTAAGTCTGAAGCATTGCATTGAATTCTTCAATTATATAATTGTTCAAATATGTAACAATATCAGTCGCCCAAATAAAATCTAAATGATTAAATGCCGATAAAGATACAAGCTTCAATTGGGATGAAGATATTTCGCTTGCCAATCTTAGAGCATTCTGAAATTAATAAAAAAATTAATAATTTTTGTTACAAAATTGATAAAGAAATTCAAAATCTACCTCAACCGGTACAAAGTAGTCGTTTTCGGAATAGTGCAACACTATAGGCGCTGTAATTTGTGTTAAATTATAAAGTTGTGTATTTGTTTCGTTATATAAAGTTGAATTTTCAACGAAATTATCGTCGAATTGTGCAAATTTATCGGTCGCACGGATTTGTAAATAATGCAAGATTTGTTTCAATGATACACCAGCTGGACAATTTGTTGTAATAACCGTTAGAAAATCCTAAAATTGTTATATAATTTTACAAAATTATCATAATCAGTAGATTTAATTACTTGATCTAATTCAGCCGAATCGAATCCTACCATAGCGAACAGTAGAATTGAAGCAATCTCTTTTATTACCGAATTTTGTAGTACTATGTCAGCGAAAATCGATAAAAGTGCATTATGGGGGAGGAATTCGTAGAAATTATATTTAGTCATAAGTTCCTGAAATCTACGGGTTGTTATAAAGAAATTGGGTTAGATTAGAAACTTACATAGAGCAAACTGTATTTGCCGTCCAAAATTTTAAGGGACAAAGTTTCGGCATTTTTCAGGTAAGCTACGGGTGCTAGAGTTGCTGCCATTTTGATTTTATCATTATATTCCGGTCTTGCTGATAACAGAATAAACGAAATTGTCGTCCCTTGTGAATGTCCAATATAAAATAGACTATCTTGTTGTGTCTCATTTAAAATATAATCGATTTTCGCCGGAAGATCCAAAGTGCCCAATTCATGCAAACTACAATTTTTTCTTATTTATCGAAAAACTCGCTACCGTTGATATTTACGTGAAATTGTAGAATTTCGCATTCTCTTTATCGGGATCAATGCTGATATGTTTCCTCGACCAGGTATTACCGCGGCTATTGCCTAGCCAAACATCATAGCCGGCGTCGGCCAATAGGAAACTTATCGCTTTTTCTGGGCCTAAATTGACAAAATCAGCCGAACTGCTGAGTAATCCGTGCATTACCAGAACAGCCGGACGTACACTAGACGTGTCATTATTTTTGACACCGTAAGGTATCCGGTGGAGGGTTAGTAAGTAACCATCACTAGTTTGGACTGTGTGGCTTTCAAAAGGATATCCATATTTTGTAATAATTTGCTCCTATCGTCGTAAATTGATAATTGTTAGAGTTGAGAGAAGTTTAAAAATTGGAAACTTACCGTATTTAGACCAACAAGGGAGCTTTGATTTGTTTGCAAAAATTTTGCACTAAAACCTGAACTGAATAAACTTAAAACTACAATTACTTGTATTTGATGCATTTTGTAATAGCAATTGCAATATCTTCCAAACGGATGTATATATATAGTTGGTAAGATTTATTGATAACTGGATTAAATAATTGTATAATCCAAAAGTATAATCTCAAGTGTTTTCGTTATTAACATTTTTTAATGTTGAGCTTATCGTGAGCTTAACAACTTATCAAAGAAAAAAATGGATATATTTAAATTTTCATTTTTACAGGTTTAAAAGGAAAGCTACTGCCTTCATTTGATTCTTTTCAGCTACTTATATATTTTTCAATCTTTTCTTCTTCATTGTTATTATCAAGAAGACAATAATAGAAGATTGAATTCGAGTTACAAATTACTTGAGGACAAGGAAAACTATTGTAGAATTATTTGAATTTATTCTACACATTGTTGAATTCGCTGGACGTAATTTAACTGATAAATATTCATTGATGTTGGATTAATAATTATTATTTAAGGTCAAATTTTGATGCGATTTTTAAATTTTTAAATGATAAACGAAATGCATCACTTCTAAATTAGTGGAGCTACAGCTATATTTTATCGAAAATTCTAGAACTATACTCGATTTAATTGACGTAAATATTTTACATTTTGAATTTATCAATGTTATATCTTCTTGGACAGGAAGTGTTTGTTATATTTTGATTAGAAAAGGTCAATCTTAGGAGCAACAAAATTTGCAGTTTTGCTAGAATTTTGTTCGATCTTGTCTGTTTTAATTTGTTTTTTAATTTCGAGTTCATTATCACCAATTTTTGATTGAATTCCAGAATATTAAAGTGTATTTTAGAGTCGTTCTTATTCTTATTTTTGATAACCTAGTTGCTTGAAATACTCATTGAAAATGTCTTTGTCAACAGAAAGGAAATAATTTTGATTCGTATTTGTCTGTTTCCAAATAGGTACAACAAATGTAACAGAGTTATTAGGTCTATTTCAATTTTAATTTTATGAACACATCGATACTATTGATATAATCTAGAAAATGTTAATTTTTGTAAATACCTGATAAAATAATTGATTGAATCATGCCACTTTATTAATCAGTTAAAGTTGTTTCTATAGATTAAGAGGAAATTTTAGGAAAACGAAAATAAATTCATGACAAATTGTGTGCTAATCAAAAATCAAAAACTTTTCAGTTTTTACAGTAAACTTTTTTCATAAAAGAAATATTTTCTTACAGAATTCTACTCAGCAATTTGCATTTTCGAGCAACGTGCACCCAGCCCAACCAAAACCATTAGCTCCATTTACGCGAAGGCTAAGGCTACGAACTTTTTAGGGAAATAAAATATTTAGGAGTAATCTAGAATAGCAGACACGTTCAAAAAACCTTTTTGTAAGCAACGGCTGTTCTATGGACATACCGTAGATTTTTTGTAAGACTGTAACCTGTGACCTGAGACCTGGTTGTACACTAAAACTGGAAGACTCATCGTCACCTACATATCGCTGGTATGGTGGGCGAAAACACAAAAACACGCAAAGCAAGCTGCAAAAATAACAGCGATTCGGATGAAATAATAGGGGCAATAGGAACCACGTTCGCAGCAACAATAGGGGTACTACTAGAGCTACTTTTGCTCCAATCTATGACCACTTCAAACGGGATTTCTAATAATTCCGAATTTCTGCAAGTGGAGCGGAAGTAGCTCTAGTAGTGCCCGCATGACTGCTGTGAGGCGGTTCTCATTGGAATCCTTAAAAAAATTGCTTTTTCTTTAATAAATCTGCGCATGTTGCTACGGTCGCTCTTGAGGATCGAAAAACAGTAAATGCTGATTGGTAGACATCAATTTGTTTACCAGAAGTCGTCGCTGAAAACAGAAAAAGACATCAGCGCATCAGCCTTCACCACAACAATGCCAGCTCATACGCCACTTCAAACAGTCAACTATTTAAAGGGAAATGACATCGAATTAATGACCCATTGTCCATATTCGCCTGATTTATGATCTCAGCACCTCAACACTTCTTTGTGTCTTGTTATATCATTAATAAGTTGCGTGGTGAACGCTTTTCAACAGCGGAAGAGACCGTAGAAGTCTTTAAAAGCCATGTAGTAGCTACTTCAGATTCGAATAAATGCTTCGACAACTGGTTTCTTCGAATGCAAAAATGTTTAAAATTTAAGAGAGACTACTTTGAGAAACAATTCTCTATTTCGATAAAATTCCTGTTTGTTTTCTATTTTCCAGAAACTTCCAGGATGCCCTTCATATAATCTGTGATTTTATTATTTTACTCAATGTAGAGATCGCACAATAAGGAATTAGGTACATGTGACAACATGGCACCATAACTGCGCATCGATGAAAAATCTAGCAAGCGATGATAAAGAAAAACATGGGAATTTGGTTATACAGGTTTATCAATTCATTTTTTTTAATCAGTATTTGCAGCACTGTTGAAAGTTTTCTTCAGATACTGGAAAAGTATAAATTATGGAAATTTCTAAAGGGAAATTGTATCTCAACACTTTGAAACGTACATAAGTAAAATTAATAATAACAAAACTAATTTCTGCATTATTTATTTCCTGTGCCATTGCAACAAACGGTTTTTTTACAATGAACTGTTCGTTACAACTCGTTGTTTTAAAACGGTAATAATTTTTCTGATTAACCAATTGAGTTGCGTACCATAAACCAAATCGAGATTGTTGGAATAGGTTAGCATTTTTTGAGAATAATAAACGTTTGGTAATTCGTCGATTAATCTCTTAACATCAACAACAGACGAGATACTGTCATTTTTCGAATAGAAAACAGCTACTGGAACGTTGATTTTCGATAAATCGTATTGTTTTGTGATTAAATTCTCATAGCTTGGATCATAACTTTGGAAACGTCCTAAAATTTGATTGTTTAATTTACAGTTGGTTGAAGTTTCAATAAAAGTTACCAGTTGATATGAATTGAGCGAAATGTATAAGTTCCCGAGCCGATCCACCAAACGGCACCCGATTCTTCACTTGTTTGATGATTGTTTGGTTGAATTTTTCAGAATTGTACCCGTTGACTAAGAAATAATTATTTTCGCAAACTTCCGATATGCTATTATCACAATCAGCTTTAGCTACCTGGGCTAATTTGTTTGATATTTGCACTTTACTCGCACCAACATTTGTCAAAAGCCACTGGAATTTTAGACATTATTAAATCAATAATTGTTAATTTGATAATCGAACTTACACCATGGCTCAGGTTTTTAGCGACAGTTTTCAAGATTTTGTTGGTTGAGTGTTGCATGTAAGCAATAGGACCTAAAGAGACCATTCTGTCGATTTTTTCCAAATATCGGGGTAGTACTGATCCCATAATGTAGAAAATCGTTGAACCCTCCATATGACCGATATATGACAATGCGTCTTGGTCACTTATTTCCAATACTTTATCGACAATAGCCGGTAAATCTTTTTTGCCAATGTCATCAAAACTATAAACAAATTTATATTAGATTTCATAAATAATTCAAAAATTTTCGTACCAATAAAGCCAAAAAGCTGGATCCTTGTTTGGATTTAAATATCTGTGATGTTGGCCATAACGGCTACCTCTAGAACTACCCAAATAGACATCATAACCGCTGTCGGCTAATTCTAAAGCCATATTGTTAACAACGAAATCTTCGGGGCTCGACATATAACCGTGCATCAATAGAACAGCAGGACGATTTGGGTTCCAGTTTATCTTTTCATCACTTGGTACAACACTTCCGTGGTGTAATATGTGTTGCAATTTGAATTTCCTTCCATGACCCTGTCGAATGTAGAATGCATCATTCATCTGTTGTTCTTCATCTTGTTGTTGTTCTTCATCTTGTTGTTCTAGTGAACCTTCTCCTTGTTGTAGCGGGGTTAGCCGACCACGCGGAATTCGGTACAGATCCAAAATGTAACCATCGGAAGTATTAACTTTGTACTTTTGCACTGGATAGCCTCTTTCTCGAATCATTGCATACTAACAATAAAATTAATACAGGAAGTTTTGGAAGATTATAAAAGACTTACAATATCGACATCATCCTTATGGATGAAATTGTTTGTAGCAAGAGCCAAGGCTAAAAAGCCTAAGAATATAGCACAAACCCTCATCACGTCAAGTTCAATATTCCGTCAAAAATACAACTATGAAATTGGAAACTTTCTTCTGCATGTTTTATACTAATTTTAATGCTTACATTGTAAATTTATAATCATTTAAAAATAATAAATAGATTGCAAATTTATTTCTAAACAGGTAGTCAATAATTTCTGATCAAGTAAAGGTCAAATTTTGCAATTTGGCAAAATCGGCAAGAATTAATGCAAAATTTTCGAAAATTCTTCGATAACATTAGATTTGACCCTTCGTCCGATATGTTCGTTCTAATTTTATTCCACATTTATCTTTAGAAATATTCCAGCAGGATTTCGTTTGAGGTGTTGTTAAAATTTATTGATAATGGAATATGCGTTTCATTACAACAATCACTTTTCAATTAATTTTATTGTATTATAATAGGATAGATTTTTAAAAATATGATAAGATTCGTGTAAATTGTCGAAAAATGAAGCTCTCCAAGTGGACCAAGATCATTTTTTTATTTAAATTCAAGAATTAGGAGGGACATTCGAAAAAGTGAAACTTAAACAGTGAAATTCGAGCAATCCCTTCATTTATTACAAAAGGCGCATCGAATCTTCATTTTTTAGATCTTACATTTATCTTCAATTTATTAATTGCAATTTAAACTGCAAAATTTGGGCGATAACTTTATTTACTGTACAAAAAATACTTGAAATCTTCCTTTTCAAGTTCTGCTGAAGTTTAGAGATAATTTTAATTAAAAAAATAAAATAAAATAAAAGTAACTTCAAAAAATGCCTCATTTAATAACTAGTAATTTAATTGTCTTGCTTGTATCTTGAATGCATTAAATGCAGTTTAAACTGCAAAATTTGAGTGATACCTTCATTTACAGCCAAAGATACTTGAAATCTGCATTTTTTGGTCTTCATATTCGTTAAAGTTCAATTAAAAAAAAAAAACTTCAACAAATCAAAAGTGAAGTTTCTAGAATTTGAATTCCTTGTCTGCATAATAGTCGGTAGTTGAAATTTAGGGACAATTTTGATAGTAAAAAAATTAAACTTCAGCTTCAACAAATCAAAAGTAGAGTTTTACAAATTGAAATTCTGTATTAGTAAAACGGGCCCACTAGGCAGTAATTCCCCATTTGAATTATTTCTTATTTATATTTTCGAACGTTTAATTGATGATAAAATAATTTTATTGTTTTTTAATGATAACACAAACAATCTTAAGATATTTATCAGTTTAAAAAGGAATTAAAAAGTTGCCTTTTAAGATAAAAGCAAGTGGCAAATAAACAAACAAGTGCGATATTCGCATCTAAAACAAAACATTTTGCAAAAAAAATACAAAATTACCAAAGAATGATGTCGCAAAAGCACTTTAGCTAGAACGGTGTCAGATCGAGCGTGTCGATAAATTTTATCGATTGTGACAAGCCAATTTTTGTTATTTTCAACAATCAGGTGTGAGAATTGATAAAAAAACTTCACATGTAACTTTATTCTAGTTAATTATATCGTGTCATCAAGCTAATCATTCTATAATAGACTAAACTGGGGGCTTGGATGCCATACATATAATCCAAATGATTAAAACTACCATCGGCTATCAGAAATCGTCCCTGACAATTGGGTAATTTCCGGTACAATCGCAAAACATCCGTTTCTGCTGCTAACCAATCGTTATGACTGTAGAATAGATAAACCGGTGCTGTGACTTTCTTCAAATTATAATCAGGTGGTTTCAACGATCCGTACTTCTGCTTATTGGCGAAAATTCCGTAATCATATTGCCGAAAATGTCCAGAATTGATTTCCTGGGCGTAGTGAAGTAGTTGTTTTGTTGACGATCCAGCCGGTGTATATTCCGTCAATTCCGGTAGTATTGTAGCATTCATTTCTCTTGGACTAAATCCACAAATTGCAAATAAAGAATTTGTACAAAGTATCTGGGTGAAACTGTCATCACTGCACAAAATGTTACTAACCAACGACAGAAATGTATTATTCGGTAGGAATTCATTAACACCGATCATATCCAATAAAACACCCAATGGTCCGTTAAATAGGGCTATAAATCGAAATAGTGGACTTGTCATATGATTCATGAAAGCTATCGGTGCTAAACTAAATTGCGCAATAATCTTCTCATTATAATCGGGTTTCATCGATGTCATAACAAAGAACGACGTTGTACCTTGTGAATGTCCAGCGTAGAATAATTGCGATTTTCCGGTTTGTTCCAATACATAATCGATCATTGTTGGTAGGTCAGTATAGCCGATTTCATGCCAACTGAAATCCCAAAATTCCGCAGAATTTGGATCTAGACGTGTATGGTTTCTCGATTGGGTATTACCGCGAGCATTGCCCATCCAAACATCGTAACCCTCATCGGCAAGAAGATAAGCTAGAGCCTTTCCAGGACCGGTCATTAACCAATCGGCTGAGGACGATAGCAAACCATGCATTAAGAAGACAACTTGCTGTTTGCCTGCCCCAAGACTGTGTTGATGCGCTGGAATACGATGAACTTTCAAAATATATTCGTCTGGTGTTACCACAATATGTTCTTCACATGGATAACCGTACGATTCCACCCAATCGGGCTAATTATTTGATTCAATTTAATCTTTGTTATTGGGATAAATTAATACTTACAATGCTTAAAGCAGCTTTGGCTGGAGGGACTACAGCCGGATTTGCAAAACTCAAAGTGGCGAAAAAAAGTAAAAATAACATTTTGCTATAATTTTACACGACTGTAAATTCTCAAATGTCGCTTCTATTTATATACAAAATCTTTAATTATCGCTTAATTTGCATATATTGACTGATGGCCGATAAGTCGATAATGATTACAATCTATTCGATTCGGTAGGCAGTATAAAGAAAAAAATTATATCAATCTCATTGTATACGTCAATAAATATTATCAACATCCGCTTATGGACAATAATTGTACAATATATTGAGGCGTATTGAAACAGGTGTACTAACAATTTTAGAATAAATTAAAGTTCGAGTGGTTGTATTTTTAGCAAAATTGTAACGCGCTTCAAGTCAAAATTATGAATTTTTACAAATTGGCTACGGATTCAATGGTTCACAATAAACAACTTGAAGTTTAATTGAACATCCTTTACCATGATCTCAAGATTTATTTTTGGGAGACTTGGTTTTGAAGAAATCTGCAAAGTTGAAGTGCGCCTTAAAAGCAGGAGGTGCATCTTAAGATTTTTACCGGCGAAAATGTGAATTTTTAACTCGCGATTTCTCGCTCGTCTTTGAAGCTACAACGACCGCAGATAGATTTTTGAAAAAGCACTTCTTGTAGCCCCGAACGGTCCTTCCGGTTTTTCAAAATGCTGATATAAATTTGAATTACAGACAAAAATGGTTTTTTCGTATTTTTGTACAATTTCTTGTATTTTCTCTTATAACTTGGCCAATTTTGATTATTTTGCAAAAATTCTTGTACTGTAAGATAGCAAATAAAAAGTTCTTTTCGAATATTTAAGAAAATTTCCGATTCCACGATTGGTTTGCCGGAAAATTAAGAAAACGTCTGGGAGCAGATATAAGAATTTGGGCACAGTTTTTATTTTA